>JAJIYU010008132.1:0-18296 GCA_030144865.1 Tinospora cordifolia | reverse complement strand
CAAATCAAAGTGTTCTAGTCCCAAAATCCAACAGCCAAACATTAAAATATCCATCAAAAACATCAAAGTGCAAATACCCCATCAAAAACATCCAACTACCACAACATTGCAGACAAATCATGCATACTCAATCAATCCAAATATCAAAACAACATAGCCTTTAACTAATTCAAATAAGGGGAACAACAACCAATATTTAGCATCTACAATGAGTTTGTGAGTCCCTTGCTTCCAAAATTTTCAACAATCATTTAGAAATGGTATGAATGAAGAAGAATTTGAAAAGCTTTGAGAAAAACAAGGAATCCCAAGCATGAACAATGAAATCTAAATCCTAAAACAATCCTAAGTATGCGATTGAAACAAGAAAACAATGGAAAATAAAGTAAAAACACTTACATTTTCGCTAAAAGAGGAAAGAACACGCTTAGATTCACAGGAGAAACAAAACGTCACAGAGAAAACTCAAATATTTTCAGAATAGAATGCATAAATAACTATAATTTGTCTTTAAAAAGACGTAATTACCGCGGTCCGTGCTTTAGTGACCGGGGTAATTGCGTAAATCGTGGAATTTTAAAACTTTGGGGTTTCTGCCGACCGCGGTCTATAGTTTTGTATAATGCTATGGACCACGGTACACATGATGGTCCAAAAACAGTCATTCTGGTTACTGCAGTACACAAAAGTGTGCACTTCTGTTGGCCGCGGTAATTGCATGTGCGCTTCAAGGGTGTCTTCTGGTGACCACGGTACACAGAATATAGCATTTTGTGGACCGCATAATTGCACGAATGAGTTTTTTTTCTTTCTATAGATTGTGGTACATAAAACATGGCATTCTATGGACCATGGTAAGCAGAAGCAAAATCTTTTTTCCCTCTTTTTTTTTTTACTAAGTCTTAAGTCTTATGATACTGAGAGCTTACGAAATCAAGTTGTTAACATCTACATGCATCCTAGAAAAATAAAATAAGAAATAGAAACAACATGAATGCAACAAAATAGAAATCAGTAGTGGGTTGCCTCCCACTCAGCGCTATGTTTAACGTCGTTAGCTCGACAAGGATACAGCGTTTCAGTCCTTAAGTTCTACCAGCTCCACCATCTATTTTGGTCCTCCTTAAAATATCTTCAATCTCTGACCATTCACTTTGGATTTATGACCATCTAGCAAGCTTTGAACCTCCACTACGCCATACAAAAACACTAGTGTAATAAGGAAGGGTCCTGACCAACGAGACTTTAGTTTTCCAAGAAACAACTGGAGTCGAGAATTGAACAATAGCACTTGCTGGCCGAATTTGAAATCCTTCTTCTCAATGAGCTTATCATGTCATCTCTTTGTCCTTTCTCTGTAGATAGTGTTATTCTCGAAAGCATCATGACGGAACTCTTCAAGTTCTACGAGTTGAAGTAGACGGTTCTCCCCACAAGCCTTTGTATCAAAATTCAACTTATTTATTGCCTAGTAGGCCCTATGCTCTAATTCACAAGGTAGGTGACAGGACTTTTCATACAACAACTGATATGGAGACATGCCAATGGGAGTCTTAAAGGCTGTCCGGTATGCCCACAATGCATCATCTAGTTTCAGAACCCAATCTCTACGGTTTGTTCTAATTGTCTTTTGTAATATTGCCTTGATTTCTCGATTAGACACTTCAGCTTGCCCATTCGTCTGCAGATGATAAGGCAAGGGAACCTTATGTCGCACTCCATATTTGGTGAGAAGGTTGTTGAAGATTTTATTGCAGAAATGTGTACTTTCATCACTTACAATTACTCTAGGGGTGCCAAAACGAGAAAAAATGTTACAAGAGAGAAACTTTAACACAACTCTGGCATCATTCTTAGATGTAGCCACTGCTTCAATCCATTTAGAAACATAATCAACAGCAAGCAATATATATTGTTTGCCATCCGATGGTGGGAAGGGTCCCATAAAGTCTATGCCCATACATCAAATAATTTGACTTCCATAAAAGATTTAAGAGGCATCTCATTTTTTCTTGAGATGTTGCCTTATTTCTGGCACACTTCGCATGTCTGCACAAATTTATAGGCATTTTTCAGCATACTCGGCTAATAAAATCTGTTCTCAAGAACATGCCTCGCTATACATTTACGTCTATAATGACCACTATACGATGAAGCATAGCAGTCATGAAGGACCTTGTTAAATTCTGCTTCTGGAATGCAACAGTAAATCACTTTATTAGCGCACCTCCGATAGAGAAAGAAATCATCCCAAAGATAAAACTTGCCTTCATGTATGAAGCGCTTGAGGTGGCTGTGGGACAAATCTGGTGGAATAGCGCTCGTGACTTTATAATTGGCAAAATCTGCGTACCATGGTACATTGTCACTGATAATCAAGAGGTGTTCATCAAGAAAAACTTCCACTATGCTCTTTGGATCCTGCGTTGCTTCATAGGATAGGTAAGACAAGTGTTCTGCCACCACATTCTCTGTACCCTTTTTATCTATCACCCCTATATCAAACTCTTGCAGCAACAAAATCCATCTTATTAGTCTAGGCTTCGCATCTTTTTTTGTGAAGAGCTGACGAATAGTAGCATAATCGGTAAAGATCTTGACATGGAAACCCACAATGTATGACCAAAACTTGTCACATGCGAAGAGAACAACTAACAACTTCTTTTCAGTGGTATTATAATTCTTTTGAGCATCATCCAGCATTTTGCTTGCATAGTATATAGCATTGAACATCCTATCACATCTTTGTCCCAATATGGCTCCCACAGCATAATCACTAGCATGGCACATTATCTCAAAAGTTTCCCCCCAAACTGGCATAGACATGATAGGAGCGGATATTAGAGCCTTCTTTAGTGTATTGAAGGCTTCAAAACATTCAACTTGAAGTTAAATTTAGCTTCCTTCACAATGGCCAAGTGATTTGAGAGAAATTCTTAATAAATCTATGATAAAAACCACTATGCCCCAAAAAACTACACACTTCTTGAACAGATGTAAGGGGTGCCAACTTTTCAATGACTTGGATTTTTGCCCAGTCAACCTTAAGACCATTAACAGAAACTTTGTGGCCTAAAACAATGCCCTCCCAAACCATGAAGTGGCATTTCTCCCAATTGAGAACCAAGTTCTTTTCCTCACAACGAGAAAGAACTTTTTTTAGATTAAGCAAACATCCATCAAATGTAGCACCAAACATAGAAAAATCATCCATAAACACCTCCATGATGTCTTCAATCATATCTGCAAAAATTGTCATCATACATCTCTGAAAGGTGACTGGTGCATTGCACAAACCAAACGACATCCTCCAAAATGCATAAGTACCACATGGACAAGTGAAGGTGGTTTTCTCATGATCCTCTGGTGTAATGACTATCTGATTGTACCTAGAGTACCCATCTAAGAAACAATAAAATTCATATCCAGCAATTCTATCTAGCATTTGATCCACAAAGGGCAAAGGAAAATGACCATTCCTAGTGGCTTTATTCAGTTTACTATAATCAATGAACACACACCATCCATTAGTTGTCCTTGAAGCAATTGTCTCTCCTTTCTCATTTGTGACCACAGTGATCCCTCCTTTCTTAGGCACAACATGGATGGTGCTAACCCATTGTGAATTTGAAATGGCATAAATAATGTCTGCATTCAACCATTTCATTTCCTCTTTCTTCACCACTTCCTTCATGATTAGGTTAAGTTTTCACTGGTGCTCCACTGTAAGCTTATGCAAGTCCTCCATTTAAATCTTGTGCATGCAAATGGCTAGACTTATACCCTTTATATCTTCAATTGTCCATCCGACAGCAGCCTTGTGATCATTCAACACTTACAACAACTTCTCTTCTTGAACAGAGGTTAATGAAGAGGAGATGATGACTAGTTGGGATCGTGCTTCATCCAAATAAGCATATTTTAGATGTTCGGGAAACGGTTTTAGATCGATGGCTTTAAAAACATCTCGAAAATCTTCAGATTGATGAACTTCAGATAATGTAGCATGTAGATTGTTAAGCTTGGATGGGCATGCTTCTAAGGCTAGCACAATTAGCTTCTCATCCTTAGACATAGGTTGGAGAAATGAAATTGAATGGGAAATACATCCAACCAAATCATCATGAGAGCTCAATTCATCTAAGACCTCAACAATGCAAGAATTGATGACTTATATTCTCTTGCATTCATGCATATCGCTGGGGTAGTTCATAGCTTTGTAGAGGTTGAAAACTATTTTTTCTTCATTTACTCTCAAGGTCAGCTCTCCCTTATGTACATCTATCAGTGCATGACATGTAGCTAGGAACGATCTCCCAAGGATAAGCGGTATCTCACAGTCTTCTTCCATGTCCAAAACCACGAAGTCAACTAAAAATATGAATTTGTCCACCTGTACTAAAACATCTTCAATAATACCCTTTGGATATGTTAAAGATATGTTTGCTAGCTGAAGAGTAACTATGGTTGGTTTGATTTCTGACATGCGCAACCTCTTGCATACTGATAAGGGCATGAGATTTATACTAGCCCCTAGATCACAAAGTGCCTTCTAAAAGATTTCAGATCAAATGTTGCATGATATAGTGAAGCTGCCTGGATCTTTCAATTTTTGAGAAAATTTCTTTTGAAGGATTGCACTACATTCTTCAAGGAGCTTCACAGTTTCAAAGTCTTCTAATTTTCTCTTTTTAGACATGATCTTTGTAATACCCCGCCTCCCGAGCACCATCGTCCCCGTCATCCGACGGTACAATTTTCTTTGATCAATAATCTTGGGCTGCCTTGGAGGCGAGCCTGTGTTACATTATCTTTTTTCCTTTCTAAGAATTCATGGCATTATAAAAAAATGAAACCCTTTATTTATTTATTCTAAAATTTTGAGTACATGAACTTCTATAGTGGAATATAAATTCAAAACTGAAAAAGATAAATTGGTTTGGCCCACGTGCCCTACAATGAAACAAATAAATAAATAGATAAATTCTTAATAAATAGTCTTCCACGTAGACTGATAAATTAAATTCCTGAAATGTGAAAAATCAGGGGGGTGAGCTAAATGCTCAGTGAATCACTTCATTTATTTAATTCATTATTCTAACCAAATAACACAAGCATGTCAAACACTTTGCAGAATTTAATCGATTCAAACAATATATTTGCTTCAGTTGTAATTTAGACTGAACGGGGATAATCTCTTTGCTCTAGATCTAGGAAAAGAGATCAATCTTGAAACTCAAACCATTCTCTGTAAAGTGGGATCATTCTTGAAACCCAGTCTACTTTGGTGTCAATCCTGACAACCAGTTCAAAAGTCCTATTCTGCATGGAACATAAAATGTCCGTCCCTGTGCCAATACATGGTTGAAATCTTTTTTGATCTTATTTTTGTGTGCATACTAAATAAATTTTGCAACAATATTTAAGCATACCAACAGTATAACACCATAAATTAACATTTACATGAATGAAACAACGACTTTCAATTTCTGATATAGAAGATTGTACGATACGCAAATACAGAGCATATTCTCTTAAACAAGAAAGACGACTTTCGATTTCTGATATAGAAGATCATACAAGACGCAACTACAGAGCATACTCTCTCAATCATGAGCAATATAATAATTTTAAAACATAAATTAAACTAAATACACAAGCAAGCATTATTTAAATCGAAATAATAAATTAAAAGAATGGGAAAGAAGTTCACCTCGAGATCGCATCCTAAATCTGTGTAACACTTCATTGCTACTACCTCGCAAGCTATATAGCTCAAGAAAAGAAAAGGGACTGAGGGTGCCAAGAAGGAGTCAAAGAGAGAGCAAGAGGAATTTCAACTCTTGTTCTGAGATAAATGAAATGGGTGGAGTAGAGGGGTTTATATAGAGTCTCCGAGGGCTAGTTTTGTAAGTTTTTTGGTATTTTTAAATAGGAAAATTTCTATTTTCATTGGTTTTGGCAACTAGGGTTAAAGAAAGACATTTTAGGGTTTTTTGTGATTTTTTTATATTTTTTTATGTTTCTTTCGATTTTTTTGTGTTTTTCTATTTTTTTCTTTTTTTTCGGTTATATAAATATATTATTTTGCCTTGGCGCGGGTGCACGATTCGTGTACGCACTTTAGCGAATTCAAATATATGTATATATATCTTGTTAGATGCATTTATGCACATATATGATAAACATATATGTTTTCCACATGTGATGTATTAGTATATCTTATATATTAATATGGAAACGTGATTCGGATATATGGTATGCACTGTTTTACCTATATATAAAATACGTTTCTCCATCCAAACATATATTATAGTCATTATTTGTATTTACATTATACCTAACAGATTTGAATATATATGTATATATATATATATATATATATATATATAACCCATTTGAATATATACTATACCCATTGTATTATCTATACATTATAACTCTTTATGTATATATATGTATGTATGTATGTATGTATGTATGTATTTATATTCATACCATGTATAACACATTTATTTAGGTATATATTTCTATTTCTTTTCTATTATTCATTTTTGGATATCTTAAAGTTGCACAAAAATTTTTATAAAATTTCTTAATTAATTTCATTTTACCTATTTTTTTTATACCTTAGAATATACACAATTTATACTCAAAATGTTATAAATTTCTCAGAGTTAATTTATTTGATTTAATTCCATTTATCGAATTTTTTACAAATTTTTGGGGTATTACAATCTCCTTCATAAATTTTGCATAATTCGACATTTGTTGCAGAGCTTCTGCAAAGGAAATGTTGATATGAATCTTTTTGAACATTTCTAGAAATTTGGCAAATTGTTCATCCCACTTGTTCTTTTGGAACCTTTGAGGGAATTGCAATGGTGGAGGCTCTAGAACCTTACCATCTTGAATGATAATCACCTTGGTTTTCCTTTGTGATTTAGGAGACCCTCATGTTGTATAGCTAGTTGCCTTGGAACATCCTTTCTATAACTATTAACATCTTCAGCTTCAATGGATGGCCTACCTGTATAGGATGGGCTTGCTACCTCTTTCCCACTTTTAGTCATCACCGCCTTGCAGCTCTCATTTAGGTTTATTTGAGTGTCACTTGGAAATGAGCTACGCTACTAATTTGATATTATTTGTGCCAACTGTCCCACTTGAGTTTCTAAACTTTTAACTTTAGCATTCATGTTTTTAATTTGGATCTCAATACCAGAAACTCTATTATCATTCTTGTCCACCCTTCCTATAAGCTCCTTAAAGAACCTTGAGTGCATGTTCATCATTTCATCAAGCTTGTCTCCCAAGGATGGTTTTTTGTTCTGTAAAGGTTGTTGTGGCACAAATTCGAGTGGAAGTTGAATATTTCTGTTGTTTGAGTATGAGAAGTTCTCATGATTTCTAACTCTTGGATGGTAGGACTTTGGAACATTATATCCACCAGCTGGTCCTTGGTAACCATTGAATCTATTCATGGCATTCATTTGCTCAATAGAAGCCTCTCTAGAATAAGATGCCTTGTTGGCTTCAGCAAATTACCTGAACATGTTGAGTTTGTTGATTCTGATATTGCCCACTACTATTCTTTTTCTTCTACCAAGTTCAGTCTATGAGTCATTGCTACAATTTGGGCATGCAAAGCGTCAATTTCATCAACCTCATAAATCCCCACTCTCTTGGTTGTTCCTTTCTCTGTACCATAACCATATGTATTTGCTACCATGTCTTCAATGAGTTGGGTGGCATTATTGGTGGACTTTACCATGTTGCAAAATCTACCAAAGCTCTAGTTGGTGGTGCGAGTCCGCTATAGAACATCTAAATTTGAAGCCAAAGGAGGTATCCATATTGTGGGCATCGCCTCAATAAGTCCTTGGACCTTTCCCAAGCTTCATAAAGTGATTCAAACTCGAATTGCTTAAAAGAATTGATTTCACCCTGCAATCGATGTACTTTAGTAGGTATGTAGTATTTTTGAAGAAATTTCTATCTCATTTCCTCCCATGTTGTGATACTTCCTGGAAGCAAGGTTTTTAACCAACCTCTAGCCTTATCCCTTAAGGAGAAAGGGAAAAACCTCGGCCTAAGCTGGTCTTCAATCACTCCATTCATCTTGACTGTATCACAAATCTCTAGAAATGAATTGAGATGAGCCATAGGATCTTCGATTGCAGAACCTCCAAACTGTTGCTGCTACACCATTGTAATTAAGGATGGCTTCAGCTCAAAGTTATTTGCATTTATCGGTGTCCTTGCTATGCCGGAGTAATTATTGTTCAGGACCGGTTTGAAGAAATCTCTTAAGGGTCATAGTTGGTACTCACCCTTGGGCTTCCCATCGAATCTAATTTATAGTATTGAACAAATCTGGATCGTAAGAGTCACAAGGACGTTTACTCATGCAATCATGAAACACCGAAAGCAAACACAAGATCAAGTGTATTCAATGAGTTTTAATGAATCTGGAAAGCAATCAATTAAAAATGAAAATAGAAATAAACTTACCTTGATTAAAACTAGACCAAGTTCAATTGGTTTTAAGATATTTAACATCGATTCCCCGGAAAGGATGATAAAAACTTGTTGACAACCCTGCAAGTATACATGATCGCACTAGTAATAATTGGTGAGTCTGGATATCGCCCTTGGGGAATGAAATTTACTTAAGTATCTCAAATCCCAATTTAATGTTAGCTTTCATTTTATCAAGACTCTGATTAGGGTCGAATTGTTACTTTCTGAACAAGAACCTAAACTATCAAAAGCAGTAAAATTATGTTTTTAAAAACTATGTGGAAAAGTTGTCTAGGATAGTAAACTCTGCTGTATGTCATGTGATTCTTATTTCAGATTATGAAATCCCTGCATTATGAGTTATAGCACCTGTAACTCAAACCCTCTCCCTAGGTACCTCAATTTCTATTAGTATTGTCTCATAATGCCCTCTTCCGATGCGCTTAATCAACAACCTAATGCTATGTAATTGGCAATCTCATGCAACCCCCTAAACAGTTAACAACCCTTCGGTCAATTAACTAATCTAGGTCTATACTATGATAACATATCATTGAACTCTCTTTCGAGTTAGTTTAATGATTTGAACTCATCATGTTCATGGCTAGTAAACATCAAGCATTAAGCATACACAATATAGAATAATCCATTTAAATCAATCACTTCAATATGAAATCTCAGGTTCATACATTGGAAATTTACATCCTAGACATTTAAAACTAACTAGCTTGACATTGAATTAAATGAAGACATCAAAAAGAAATGAATAAAGTTAGAAATACTCAAAGCTGGATCTAAATCTTCAATCCCTTCTTGAACCTCTTGTTTTTCTCTTCTTGAGTCGTCACAGTCATGATTTTTTGAATTAGGTATATTTAGACTCTAATCCTCATTTCTATTTATAGGCCCACACTAAAAATACCCTAAAAATATGAAAAACCCGATAATTAATCATGTTACCACGGTCAGTGATCGCGGTTAGCATTGTCCTTTAATAAAAACTTGGATTTCTACCATTTTGTGGACCGCGTTTAGCCTGTTTCTCGTTCTGATCACATTCTAGTTACCGTAGTAACTAGACCACCGACCACAGTAGCCAGTGTGTTGCTTCTTTTTTTTTGTCTTCTTTCAACTACCTCGGTCATCGATTATCCTACCGCGATAATTTGTTGCTTTCCTTTTGATTTCAACTTTTCTTTGCCTCTACATGATGCAATTCTATCTTGGCTTCATCCTCAACCTGTACCACACTAAAAATCCTTTCCCGGACATCATTTTCTCATAAAAATACTATAAAACATGAAAACAAGGCTAAAATGCAATGAAACATGGAATTTCCTAATTTGAATGCTCATTCCACTAATTATGCACAAATGTATCTATTTTTCTCTTTATTTCTTATAAAATGCAATAAATCACCTATACTAATGTCAATCTACTGTGCAACTAACAGCTGCCCAGCACATGGGCCGGTCGATGCACTGCAACCCAATGGGCTGCCGATGTGCACTCTCTCCTTTCTTTTTTTTCCCTTTTTTTTCTTATACATATATAATTATATATGTATGGATGTATGTATATATATATATATATATATATATTTACATACATTTTTTTCCTCCTTTACTAAAGCTCATTATTCTTATTATTATCATTATCATTATTGTTGTTGTTATTATTATTATTATCATTATTATTGTTATTATTATTATTAATTTATATACATGTTACCCAAAAATAATATTTTTTTCTCAAAAATTAAATAATTACCCAAAAATTCATTATTCCTTTCTAAAACTTCAAATAAATTCTTCAAAAATCATATTTTTCCTCCCAAAAATCACATTTCTTCAAAAATTTATGCATCCTCTTTCCAAATATTGTATTTCTCAATTAACCTAATTTTTGTCAATTAAATGGGTAAAATTACAGAAAATTGAGAAAAATCATATATTTTCATAAAAATTTCAAAAAATGCACAAAAATATATACATCGAACCCATCAACTTGGTGCTCGAAAATATGTGTTGTTACAGTCTACCCACCTTATAAAAATTTTGTCCTCAAAATTTAAAATGATGCAGATAATATAGGTTAAGGAGCAATACTCATCAACTCAGGATAATGCTGGATCATAAAATCTTCACTCTCCCATGTATCCTGCTCAGCACCGTGGAACTGCTAGCGCACTCGTACCATCGATATCTCCTTGTTGCGCAGCTACCTCATAGCTCGATCGATGATGGTTGTACGCATTTCATTGTTTGTACAATCCTTTTGTAACTTTATGTGTCTGTAATCAATAACATGCAAGGGATTAGGGTGATACTTCTTCAACCTGAAAATGTGAAACACGTTATGCACACCTAATAGCTGTGGCGGCAGTGCTAACCAATAAGCCACGGGGTTTATCCTCTCAAAGATCTCAAAAGTCCCTATATATCTCAGTATAAGCTTCCCTGAAATCCCAAAACGTGTCTGCCCCTTTTGAGGTGAAATACAGATGAGGACACGGTCCCCAACCTCAAACTTAAGGACTCTTCTTTGGTTATCAACATAACTTTTCTTTTGGTCTTGAGCAACCTTCATATTATGCCTCATGCTTTGTATCTTCTCATTGTGCTCCTGCATGAAAACGGGCCCAAGCCTGATTTGTCACCAGTCTCAGCCCAACAGGCAGGGGATCTACATGGTCGACCATACAACACCTCAAATGATGTCATCCCTTTACTCGACTGGTAGCTGTTATTATAGGCAAACTCACACAAGGCCAAATGATCCTCCCAGCTACCATCAAAGTCTATAATGCAAAAGCGTAACATATCCTCCAAAATTTGGATCACTCGCTCAAACTAACCATCAGTTTGCGAATGGAATGTTGTGCCAAGTTTCACTTTTTTCCTAACTGAGTCTGCACGCCTGCCAAAATTGGGACGTGAACCTAACATCCCTATCAGACACAATGGATAAGGGGATGCCATGAAGCCTCATAATCTCTCTAATGTAAAGATGGCTCAATTGTTCCACTGAATCCTTAATATTCATAGGAAGAAAATGGGTTAACTTCGTCAAGCGGTCCACAACTACCTAAACTGCATCATGCCTTTTTTGTGTACTGGCTAATCATGTAACAAAGTCCATGGTGATGTGCTCCCACTTCCACTCAGGTATAAATAAGAGTTGTAATGATCCATCAGGTCTCTAGTGTTCAGCTTAACCTGCTAGCACGTATCATATTTCTAGATGAAGACTGTTATGTCTCACTTCATCCCGGGCCCCCAATATGTCCATTTAGCATCTTGGGACATCTTATTAGCACCCGGATGAACAACGTACCTTGAACGATATAGCTCCTTGAGCACACTACATCTCAGGCTAGCATCAACTAGTACCCATAGTCGTCCCCCGAACCTTAGTGCACCTGTGAATCGAGTGACCACTCCCCACGAGAAGTGTCATCTGCCCAAGCTTTAAACATATCATAGTCCATATCAAGAGGTTATGTAATGCCCTAAAAACCTTGAACTTAAGGAAATAAGAATTTCAATATCAATTGGATGAAATTTGGGTGAGAAATGAAATTGCGTACATTTCAGGAGCAAATTTAACAAGTCCAAAATCTTTATTTAGTAACACTTAGGACCTCAAAATGACTTGAAATTTCATGAGATGACATGAACTGATCAATAGACAACATATCCAAAAATCAGTTCAATTGGCCAAAAAAATTGGGTTTCATTTGTCTAATACCCTTCAATGGAGTCTATATTAGGAAAGTAAATGAAATGAAGATCACCATAGTCAAAAAATGGTTTGGAAATATGTATTAGTCTATTATGAATACAAAAATATAGATTAAAGTCCTTAATTCTTATTATATAATGAGATATAATTTTTTATTAAATTCATGTGGACCCATGAATGCATGACCACCCACAAATGATCAAGTGCACCCATAGTCCATACACCCCAAAACCAGCACATATGTGTGTGTATGAGTGTACACACATGTGAAGGAACCTAAATAGAAGTTTCTAAAGTTTAATCCATGCTCACAAGGGAAACCCTAGCTGTCACACGCAAAGAAAAAACCAAGGAAACAAGAAGAAGAAAGTTTCCTGAACCTAAAAATACACCATCTTGGCGCCAACCATGTATATTACCATCACATCCTTGAACTCCAAACCCTAGCCGTCATATGCAAACCGTCCCCTTGATTTTGGAATGTTTTTGTGTTGCCCTAGCTATGCAAGACACCCATTGTGCTCTTGAAAATCTATATAAACCCTTTTGTGCTCACTTCTTCTTCATCCCAAAGCAAAGAGTTGACACTTCCTTTTTTGCTTGTTCAAGCCCTCTTTTTGGCAACCCCTTTCCCTCTCTTGTGTTCTTGAGTGATTTTTAGTGAAAAGTTAGGATTTTAGATTTCTTTTACATTCTTGAAGTTGCTGGTGGTTCTTGAAGTGTGTAGAAGAAGGGAACCTCTACTAGATTTTCTTCAAACAAGCAACTAAGGTTGATGAGATTTCCTACACTTCTTAATAGTTTGAGTTTCTAGCATGTGCATCCATCTTTTATTTTCAATTTAGTAAGTTTATTTTCAATTTCCTACATATTTAATCATGATTTAGATTTAGATTTTCATGTATGCATGTTTTAAGTATTCATGACCCCATCCATGCCTAGTTTTCAAGCTTAGGTTTAATTTGAATTGTTAAGCATGCTATGTATTTTTTCATGCTTTTTGAATGTTTTATTCTTAATTTTACTATTCTGATTTTGGATTCATGAATATGTGAGAATTGAGTTTAAGACTTTGAAGTTTATAAACCATGTACTGTCATAATAATCTAAGTGATGCTATCAGTGTTCTTTACATATATTAAGTGTATATGGGGCTCATCACTATGTGTGGATGGGTATAACCCAAAATACTTGGAATGTGGACATGAGATCCTTATTCCAATGGAATATGACAAGATGAATTGTTTTTCCTTCCAAGAGTAGAGTATTTTGATAAGAACATCAAGGGAGTAGAACCCCTTTCAGTCTTAATGTTAACAATAACCAAAGATGTTGTTTGAATCGCCTAATTGTTTACAAATGTTTGAAGTTGAAGGTGCTTTTGATTTGAATTAGTAACTTAGATGTTTATGGAATGATCCACTGTATTGTGTGCTCACCCCTTCCCCTCTTATTTTTCAGGAAATATGAAGATTACTAAGTATTTGATAGGATTTTAAATTTTGAAAGTTCATGTGTAAGGGCATGTTACCCAAGTTTTGATTATTTAAATTAAGCCTTCCACTGAATTTAATTTTGTTTCTATTTTGAGTTATGTACTCTTTCTTTAATTATCTTAAATATTTAAGATTTCAAGCATGTATTTCGTTATTTTGTGGAATAAATAAAGATTGGAATATATTCTTTTATCGCCTTGTATTGGTTTTATTAAAGTAAAGTTAAATTGTTTGGATTGTGTGCTTATCATGAATTAATAAGATTTGGGATAATTGAAATAGAATGTGATATAAGTTGTGTACTTATAAAAGTAACATGGCTTAGCCCGCCTTTTGATTTGCTAAACAATCAAGTCTCAGGGGTTGGGGTGTTACAGGCGGTCCCTCCATGATTTCCTGAACCTAAACTGGTCAAGTTGTAATCTGTGCCCTAATTCTGGCCTCAGAAGATGGCTCATGGATACTCACAATCATGGCAAAATCAATCGTCATCCACTCATGAGACATGTATCTAGCTAGGCATGCAGTCTCAACTCGTTTCTTACTCAAAGCATCAACTACTACATTAACCTTCCTCGGGTGGTACTCAATAATGAAGTCATAGTCCTTCAATAGCTCCATCCATCGCCTCTGTCTCATGTTCAAATCCTTCTATGAGAATAAATACTTGAGGCTCTTATGATCTGAATAGAGCGTGAAATGTTTGCCATAAAGATAGTGTCATCATATCTTGAACATGAATACTATTGCTGCTCGCTCCAGGTCATGTACAGGGTAGTTCCTCTCATGAACTTTCAACTAGCATGAAGCAAAAGCAACAACTCTGTCATCCTACATCAACACACAGCCCAGGCCTATTTGTGATGCATCAGTGTATATATTAAACTCTCGACCATGCTCTGGCAACACTAACACTAAAACCGATATCAATCTCTACTTAAGCTCAAGGAAGGCATTCTCACACCCATCAATCCATACTAATAGAGTACCCTTTTTGGTAAGCTTCATCATCGGAGTTGCGATCCTCGAAAAGTTTTGGACGAAATGATGATAATAACCTGCTTAACCTAAGAAGCTGCAGATCTCAGTCATTGTGGTAGGCCTCTACCAACTGATAATCGCCTCAACCTTACTGGGGTCAATAGAAATACCCTTAGCTCGAACCACATGACCCAAAAATCAGACCTCTAATTACCAAAACTTGCACTCGCTGAACTTAGCATACAACATATGCTCCCTCAAGGTCTGTAGTGTGATCCTCAAGTGTTCGGCATGCTCCTCATGAGACCTCAAATAGATCAAGATATCATCGATGAAGAGGATCACAAAGGAATTGAGATATTTGTCGAAACACTCTCTGCATGAGGTCCATAAACATAGCTGGCACATTTGTCACACCGAATGGCATGACTAAGAACTCGTAATGGTCGTATCTAGTGCGAAATGCAGTCTTATGTATATCTTCTTCCCTGACTCTCAACTGATGGTACCCAGATCTTAGATCAATCTTCGAAAACACCTTGGCACCACTAAGCTGATCAAATATGTCATCAATACACGGAAGAGGATACCTATTTTTGATCATCACTTTGTTCAACTTCCAGTAGTTGATGCATAAACAAAGGCTCCCATCCTTCTCCTTCTTCTTCACAAAAAACATTGAAGCACCCTAGGGTGACACACTAGGGGTAATGAAGCCCTTACTCAACAACTCCTCTAGCTAGACCTTCAACTCTTGTAACTCCTTAGGCACCATGCGGTAAGGAGGAATTGATAAAGGTCGTGTCCCTAGAATAACCTTGATAATGAAGTTGATCTCTTGCTTAGGGGGTAAGCCGGGTAGATCCTCAGGGAATACATCAGAAAAATCTCAAATGACAGGGATCTCTTCGATAATTGTCTGTGAAGGTTCCTAGTCTATGGTGGTCAAACCAGCAAAAGTGTTCCTATTGTCCTATGTCACCAATCAGCCATGGGTGTTCTACCTATCAGAACCTCTTTCCTAAAAGACAATGATGGGTTGCCTTGGGATCTGGAACACGACCCTCTTGGCAAAGCAATCAACATGTGCGTGGTCTGCAGCCAACGAATCCATCCCAAGTATGGCATTGAACTCGAGGAACTCTAATACTCAAAGGTCCACACTAGTCTCAAAGTCCCCTAATCCAAGTATGCATCCCTCATAGATCATGTTGGGGTAAATGCGCTCTCCAGCAACAGTACTCAATATCAACCAAGTCAGAACCCAATCTATCTACAAGGCACTCGAAAATAAAAAACAATGTAGAACCAACATCAATCAGTACATATATAGATGAATTACCAAGTGTAGCAGTACTTTCCACCAAGGTCCTCGTCAAGTCGATGTCAAGCTGGGTAATTGTCTATGTTCTCTCTCTGATGGCCAGGGTGGAAGAACTGGGACTTGCTCCAAGAGTTGGACACTCAGCCCTCTTGTGTCCAACTTGTCCACACTAGTAACACGTAAGGGGTGACCTCTATGCACCCTAGTAGCCCTAACTTGGTCCATGGCCTCTACCTCTGCCCCCGTAGAATGTACTCTACTGCTCTAAAGGTGGTTGTGATTGAATAGGAGTGGCTACAAGTACAACTACCATCGTAGTGACCTGATTAGGAGTTGTGCTCGACTGTCCCTCTAAAAACTTCCTCTTCCTAAGCCTCTGCTGACAACCACGCCCTCTATAACCTCCGGATCCACCTCTATATGATGTTGAGTTTGTAACTGTGTCTGCTACTGTGGCTGAAGAGTGCCTCTCAGTACAATGGAAATCTTAGGGAACCCATCCAACCCGTCCATCTCATACTGTAAAGCCCCCCTTTGGATCTCCTCTATGGTTTGGGCCTTGGAAGTGGAAGTCGCCAGCCTAATAGCGACGCTCAGCCCTCGTCGATAAAATCTAGGTCTCTCTCTTGGCTCAACTATCAACCAAGGTGCATACGCCTGCAACTATAGGAACCGATGGGTATACTCCCTCACTTTTATGGTCCCCTAGTGCAAGCTTAGAAACTTAATTTTCTTACATTCTCATTCAACCTCTAGAACGTAAGCCTCAAGGAAAAGCTCTTTGAATTTGTCCCAAGAGGTGATCTGGCCCTCTATAATCATTGTAGATTGCCACAATCTGGCACCCTTGCCCTCCATCATATGGGCTGAGAATGGAACTCGATCTACCTTAGATAACTGCAGGGTCTCAACGTTCTTCTCCATGTTCACTAGCCAATGCTCTGCTGCCTCCAAACTAATACCATCAGTGAATATCGCAGGGCGTAAATCCATAGAGCTCTTGAGGAGCCGGGTGTAGGTTCTCTCATCTCCCTATCTATCTTGGGTTGGGGTAACTAGAGCTACTACAACCTCGACTAGTGGCTCTGGAGTTGGTGTTGCAAGTGGAGTAAGCAATGGCGACACAATAGCTGGAGTGACGGTCGCCACATGTGCAGTCGGAATAGCAGGTTCTGCCGACATCGATGGTTCATCCTTCTATATCTTAGCCTCCAAACTATCTTGTATCTCCATCAGTATGGTTGTTTGGGCCTACATAGCCTTGTTAGATGTCCTAATCATAGCCTCGAGCCTCCAGATGGGGTCTTGCTCAGGCTGAATAGGTGGTGGTGGAGGTGGCATAGGCTCCTTAGGCCTGAACAGTGGTCTGCCCCGCTTGGACGGTGTTCTACCATGCCTAGGTGGCATCTCTATCTATATTTCAAATCAAATTATTGGTCATTCATCTATTTAAAATATACTCAACCTAAACACTAAGTAATAAGCATTATGTTTGAGATATGATTTATTATTGATAGTTTCTCCTTTAAAATTGTGGTTTTGTTTACTTTCACGATTCTTCTGATGTCGACTAGATCCTTCATATATTCATCTTCAATCTTGAACCTAGGCTCTGATACCAAACCTATCAAGACCCCTTTCCTAGACCGATGGGCGACCCGACCGGTACGGTGGCTCAATAAAATTACTCATCGAGTCAAGTTCGCCCAGTTACCGTTAAGCCTTTCTAACCAATACCATCCAACAACATCATAGTAATTTAAACATCCATTCAGTAAAGTGCGAGAGTAAACAAAATATTACATACAGTCTTATTCTCAAAAACAAACAGGTTGACCATTTGTTATAGACACACAAGTAACCAACCTCGAATAGGACACAAAAGAAAAAGAGAACCACCCAGGGAACTGGGCTATCACCACGCTTTTTCCCTTGTCAGTCGTTGAGGAACCTAAAATGTTAGTAGAGTAGTGAACCTAATATGCAACGTGGCTCAATGAGTAGTAAAAATTGTACGTCACAAATAACCCGCATTCCAAAAATAGTACATGTATGCATGAATAGTAGTGATAGAAACATGGCATGTAGTAAAAACAATTATAAACAATGCAACAGTTAAAGAAAACTAGTTTAAATACATGTAGCTTAAAATTGTATCAGGACTAGGGTTTAAATCATCAAATCCAACCCTATGGTCACCGCTCGAGTGGGTCATGAGTTAGGCGTAC
>JAJIYU010008131.1:0-18359 GCA_030144865.1 Tinospora cordifolia | reverse complement strand
AAGTTATGTACTTTCTTAATAAAGAAGTTGAATTTTTTTTACCTTTAAATGCCTTGATTTTATTAAATGTGAAATTGCACTATTGAATTTATTCTAAGGCATGTGGTATTGCAAAATAGAAAGTCAAGTGTGTGTCGCTTGTAAAGTAACACTGGCCCGAGCCACCAATTGGTTAAGTCCACCGTCAAAACAATGGTGGTTATGTCCAAACTCAAGGAATGTGGGGGTTGGGGTGTTACATTGTACAAACTGGTAAATATATGGATTATCCCTAGGGCAGGGCTCTTTTTGACACAAAATAAAATCTATGAAAGGTAATTTTGCAGCGAATGCAACCCGACTAGAAGCTGGGAGGGACAAATACCCGATCACGTACAGGCTTCTTGGTTTCCCAATCACATTACAAGTTTGGTTTTATGAGTGTTTTGTTGATACTGATGGTTTGTTTGCCAATCAATGTATCAATGGATTTCCTCGTGTACTAAACTCTACTTGCATTGGCATGTGCAATTTCAAGAGCATGGACAAGGTGCTAAACAATTTATCTATTAATAAGGTAATTTTTCATGTATTTGATCATATATTATATATACACAACATTTATATTATAATTGAACAATTCTTTGTTGTCAAATTTCTTATGATCTTATATTTGGCTATTTTCAGTCCGAAAGTTTTGTAGCAAGCCCCAATGAGCTACTCCAGCCATATACGGATGGTTTGATTGTAGAATAAGATGGGGGCGAACATCAATTTTGCAAATTAAAAAGTTTTTGTTGATCCCCCAATTGTTCTTTTGTCATCTCCTGTAAATAAAACTATTAGAGGTAATATTCTTGTAAATAAGGCTGCCACAACCATGACTATACTTGAAAGTTAGTGTAATTGTTGTAACGAGATCAAAATAATGTTAAAAGAGGGTTTTGATAAAATTTTTGAAGAAATTAATTATCTGAAATCCCTATTGTAGAACGTAAATGTTCCAAGCTTCAAAACCAATGAATTCTTTTAGACTTTCATTGCAATATAGTAATGATATGATAGTAGTATACCATTTAGATACCTACATTATACCATGAGTATACTGTTTGCTTGTGTATATTGATGTTATACCAACTCTATACATTAATTTGGCTCACTAAAATTTTCATTTTTCATGTAGGAAGATGAAGTAAATAAAGCAAAAGACTATAAATAAGAATTTGCTAGTAGGGAAAAATGTATAGATGTTGAAGCTGCAAGCCAGATTTTGACGGCATTGCAAGAGATTGTTAGTGATAGTAACAAAAAGAGGAAGGTAATTTTGAACACTTTATTTGGATTGTGATTTGTCATCTACATTTAATTTCAACTATAACTGAAGGTGAAAGAAGGAAGAAAAAATCAACAACCCTTGTAAGATCATGAATACGATTCTTTAATTAATTCAAGATTATTCTTTTGTAGTTTTTATGGATCTAACTGTCCTTAATTTATTTTCTTTTAGGACATTTCTCATTTAATTTCACTGACCCAGGTTTCTGACAAGGATGAATTGAAAGATCATGCACTTATTAAATGTGAACGAAAAACCGCGATTGATGAAATTGTTGAGTCAGCCGTCAATGTTGCGACTTCAGCCATTTCTACTAAAGATCACACTCCACTTCTTCTACCTCCTATAGTTAATAAAAAGGGGAAGCGTCCTGCTGGAGATAAACATAAAGGAAAAGAGATTGTGAAGGGATGACTATCCCCCTTAGACATCCATTTGCTTGAAGATATAGACAACAGTGTTGTAGCTGAGTTTGATGAGTGGATTCAAAAGGGTCAGCTGAAGCGCTCAAAATAAGTTTTCCTAGAGATCAAGTTTGCATTTTGAATATTGTTGTTATTTATAATACATTGATATTAACATCTGTCACATTATTTAGGCCAAACAAAGTATACCATGATCGTGAGAACAATCTGAATCCAGCTTTTGATTTTTCAATCGCTGATATCACTGATAAGGAATGGTTTTACACATTGATCACCCTAGGCCAGCTGATCTCCTCATCTGTAAGTTTAATTTTTTGCACTTGATATTATGGCTTACAGATATTATACTGATAATATACCAACATGATACCAAAATATAGGGTTTTGGATACTTTGCAATGTCTGTATACACATATTATACTAATATGATACCAATTTCACCTATATATTCCATGTCCTTAAACTATGTTATGTTGTTTTGTATACATATTATACTGATATGATACCAATATCATCTATATAACATGTTCTTAAACTCTATTATGTTTACTATAATTTTTCATGACCCAAATCTTTTATTTTAATATAGAAATTTTGTATTGGCAGCATGTAGATGTAATGTTCTATTACTTGCGCAAGAAAAGCAAGTATGACGAATCGATTAAGATGAAGTGTACAACGACAGACAACTTTTTTGATCAAAGGTTGCAGTCTGTTTATGGTAGATTCGAAAAAGAGAAGGATGCATCTGTGTTAGGGGATGAGATGGTAATTATGGAGTATATGCTTGGGCACTACATGTGTTGTAACACTCCGTGGTTTGATGTTGACTATGTCATATTTCCTATTAATGTTGTGGTTGTGTTCCACTAGATACTAAGTTGCATCAGCATTCACGAGGGTTGCATATATGTTTACAATTCCCTACGTACTCCTACTGTTGATGATGTGTCAATGGAGGTAGCTCAAGCTTATTCCACCATTCTTCCTTTTTATCTCGAGATGATTGAATTTTACGAATCCAAAGTTGACCAAAAGGATAGACCTGGGAAAGAGTCATTCAAGGTGCAAGTGGTTAATAATCTACCAGAGCAAGAGGAGTATGATTGTGGAATGTTTATGTTTTATTTTGCTGAATGTTTTGCACCTGAAAGGAAGTTTCACATGTTTTTGATGTGGTGAGCTACAGAAAAAGGTTGGCTCTTAATATGTACTTGCATGGTAGAATGAAGCAGAATGAAGGCACCAAAAGTGATGATGAAAGATCAGGTCGATTTAGTGTTGACAGTAGGATCCAATCATAGTGGGTCTTAAAGAAGTAAAGAATGGAAGAAGCTAAGCTATCATATCTTGCATCACAGTTTTTGAAGGACAATGTGTAATACCATTTTTTGATATTTCAGATATGTACAATTTGAACACAATTATGGTTCATTTATAACAATCTCTAATATTTTTCATTTGAATTTTGTTTTTTGGGTAGATTGTTTTTTTATTGAATCATCTATGAATAATGTTATTCATATCTGAACTTTGTTATACTGATTTTATTCAAAAATGATACAAGTGATCAATTAATGGGTTATTCATACCATTATTCATGTCTTATACCACATTTCATGGGTTATTATTCATGGGTTATTATACTGATTTTATTCGATCTTTATCCCTACATTATACCACTTTTCACGGCTTATTCATACCATTATTCATGCATTATTCTATTGTTATCGCTAGATTTTTATACACACATTATTCGATCTTTATCCCCATATTATACTACATTTTATGGGTTATATATACATTTCATCATATATGCATTATTCGATCGTTATTGCTATATATTTATATGTGCATTATTCTATTTTTATCCCTGCATTATACCACATTTCGCGGGTTATATATACCACTATTCACGCATTATTCGATCGTTATCGTTAGATTTTTATACGGGCATTATTCGATCTTTATCCCTACATTATCCAACATTTCACTAGTTATTTATACCATTATCCATGCATTATTCAAACGTTATTGCTAGATTTTTATACACGCATTATTCGATATTTATCTCTACATTATATTACATTTTACTAGTTATATATATATACCATCATTCACAAATTAATTATTCAATTGTTATCGCTAGATTTTTATGCGTGTATTATTCAATATTTATTCCAACATTATACCACATTTCACGTCTTATATATACCATATATATTATTCACGCAATATTCGATCGATATCCCTACATTTTTGTATGTGCATTATTCTAGCGTTATACCTACATTATACCACTATTCACGAATTAATTATTTGATTATAATCGCTACATTTTTATATGTGTATTATTTAATATTTATTCCTACATTATATAACATTTCACGTGTTATATATACCTCATATATTATTCATGCAATATTCAATCGATATCCCAACATTTTTATACGTGTCTTATTCTAGCATTATACCTACATTATACCACTATTCACAGGTTATACCATTATTGACGCATTATTCTATAATCATCCCTATATCTTTATACGCATATTGTTCTATCGTTATGCCTACATTATACCATTATTCACGGGTTATACCATTGTTCACGCATTAGTGGTATTATATAGGTATAATATATGAGTAACGTAACGTAATACATTTACAGTAGTAAAATAAACCTTGTTGGCTATAGACAACGTTCATGAATGTATGTTGCAATAACTTACGCTCTTTTAACAACAAATAACTAACGAACGTTGTAAAATGTGTCATTAGATAACGAACAACTATGATTGTTGTAGTAACATAGAACAACGTTCATATGCTCGTTGTAATGGCATTTTTAACAACATTCCCATGGTGAACGTTGTCGTACAAATCTTACATAAGTGATTTTACCACATACATTTTATGAACATTGTTGTACACCTTCTATTAAAACAGTCGTTGTTGCATGTTGTGGAATTGACATTGTTGTTCATCAATTTCTTGTAGTGTTAGTTTCTAACTTGTTAACCATCACTAAAACATTATTACAACCTTATGATTTCGAGTATAAATTTTTAGCTCGTCTCTTAAGACACATACCATTCACATTAGCTTTATCTAGAGGTGTTCTTTAATGTGTGTTTTAACTAATCTTTCTTGACCTACTCAGGTATGAGGCTAAAATTTTTATCTTATGTTTTCATGCTACAAAAATAGAGAATTTAAAGCCCTAAGAGTATTTAAAGCCCTAAGAGTTATTTGTGTTAAGGGATCCAAATCTAAAAAGTTTCAGTAGTAATAATAATTGTTTCATAAGGTATTAACGGGTTAATATATGCCCAAGGCCTATGAAATTTGAATGTGTGCCCCACTCCTACACCAAAAACCAAATTAGTATTTTTTTTTATGGAACAAAGGCGGCATCAATACCTATCTTCCTAGATATTTAATCAAACAAAGAAGGAAAACAATCTCCTCCTTGGGCGTTGCTCCTCAATCGCCATCAGTTTTTCTTTTAAAATAGGAAGCATGTACCTATTCAGGGTGGATGTTTCTCTTCTAGCTGAACCCCTCTAATCTAGGCTAACGTTGACAACTTATTTAAAGAGTCAACTTGTTTTTTATAATTTTGTTAGGCTTAGTGTTAATAATATTGAAACACCAACACCAAAAGGAAAATTCTTCAATCCCCATTTCAATTGTATGGAATTCGTTCATCTCTAGAATTGAGGATAAAAGGCGAAGGGGAATATGTCAAGGTTTGTGGTTCACAATAAAGCCTTGGGTTTTAATTGAGCAATGGTATTTTGGAACCTTGTTTGTCCTATTATAATTTAAGTTTATGACTGACTTTTAGGCTATTAGAATTAGCTCAGAATCGATCTCACTTTTAAGCTCAAAGTAGATAATTTCCACTTTGCAAAATTGCTATTTCAAAGGAAACTATTATGGGATATTTTGGCCTCCTTCATGGGATGTTTTCATTGGTTTGAAGTATATACCAAACCCTTGGAAAATTGATTTAAAACTCAACAATTCAACTAAGTTTCCAAGGTTCAGGTGTTTGTGTTTATTGGTGTCATATACGGTGCACTGTACTTATGTTTGAGCCTAGTTTTCTATTCAACTTTTGGGGCTTTATGAACCATATTTCTAAGAGTTGTTCTTACAATTTAGTGGTGGGTCTTTACACAATGAAAGTAGGCTTATAACACTTCAAAATGGCACCAAAACTTGCAGTACGTAATTTGTCTAAAACCACCTAAATTCTTCGATCCATGCTAATAAGGTATCAAACATGTTTGGTTTCCTTGCAAAACCTAAATTGCAAAACATGTTACTAAGGTACCCAAATTGCAAAACCTACTCATATGTGATGATTAAAAGGTTTCATCCTCATGGTTGCGAGGCTATTTTGAAGCCTTTGTGAGGTTGGTTTCCTTCATTCACTAATGCTCATGGTGGGCTATAACACATCTAAGAGTGGTTCAAGTATTGTGGAAAAATCTGCATCCAAATGTTTCCGAAAATGATTCACACTTTCCTTCCTCAAGTGATGGTTTTTGGGTTGGTTTTCACCTATCTTGTGTGGCTATTTTGCATCCCTTCTACAAGGTTTTTCTTGAGAGTTCAAGGTGTGTTTTAATACTAAGGAAGAGGGTCAATAATATGTCAAAAGATGACCCAAAAGGTGAAGCTAGACTTGGTATGAAGAGATCTAAAACCATTCCAAAATCCAACCCGTGATAGATTGTACCTAACTTTTGTGATTGATTTGCAGTCCTTTTAAGGAGGGTTTCTAAATGTTCTTAGGCATTAAAAATGGTTAAAATATGACGAGGAAAAGGTTTAACAAGTGCAATGAACAATGGTACTAGAAACTCGAAAAACTAGTTGATATTTCAACTCCTTAAGTGACGGTTTTGGTGTGTTCTAATACCCAAGAATTTGGTGGTTTAATTAATCATAATATCACCTTGGTTAATCCTGGAATTAACCATGATGAATGCCAGTCAATGACAATTAGAAACTAATCAAGATAGGCATAGTGACACATGAATCAAAGATGTTCAAAAAATTACTTCAAGCTCAAAACAACCAAATTAGTTGATAAGTTTCATGTTGGCAATTACATGTATATAATGAATTCAACTAAATGCAATAGCACGTTGCACCAAAATAGGTAGCATCGCGTCTATATTGATGTTGCTCAAAATGGACTATTTCTCGATATGACCACTTTACAACAAGATTGTAACAAATTTAAGTGTCCATTGTGTACCACGTAGCATACTCGTGGAAGGGTACACTTGGTACTCATTTGACATGTAGAGATGAGTAAGGATTACAATTTTATGTGAAAGAAAATTTGGTCTTAAAAGGTAAAGCTACCAAGGTACAACAGTAAGTGGTCAACAAAGGGACGACATGGGTGTCCTTCCCAAGCACCATACATGACCCAATAATGGTGGACATATTTCTTGATCTAGTCATCCTCCACAACCATGGTTTTAGCCTCTATTGATCATTTGTTGACATATGCACACCTCCATTTGGAGAAGGGAATCACATATGTGATTCATGATAGAGATAGTTTTCAACACGTATGGGGGGAGGTTTTGTGTAAGTCATAGACCACACCATAGTTTCTTCTATGTGCACTGGATTGTGGCCTTTTTGTGATTATAAACATGGCAAAAATGACATAAAATGGTTACCCAAAGTGTTAAAATGATTAGCCAAAAATTGGTGGATGATAAGGATATATACACACATACTTTCATATGCATTTCAAAATGTAGAAATCCATCATTTTGACCTTGAATCTTTAGAAACCAAAGGCCCAAAATAACCAAAACATTTTAGAGCTGTAAAAGAAAAACAAAACAGGCCAAAGAATACGCTAAAAAAATGTGTGTAGAGCTTGAATTGAGACTCAAAATTTATACTACTCTATGCACTAGAGCATAGCGCAGTGCGCTACATTGCCCAAAAACTACTCTTGAGTATTGCATAGAGCAATGTGCTACACATTCCACTACATCTTGCTACACTAGGTAATTCTAGAATTTAGAATTTAGATTCTTGCTACACTATGTATGGCTTATAAGAGAGCTTTAGCGACATGGGAAACTTGGTAGAGAAGTTAGTGTTCAAAAGGAAATTAGGAAATACTTATTCTAAACTCTCTTTGAATTTTGTTTCCATTATAGAAAGGAATCACATATGTGATTCATGATAGAGATAGTTTTCAACACATATGGGGGTAGGTTTTGTGTAAGTCATAGACCACACCATAGTTTCTTCTATGTGCACTGGATTGTGGCCTTTTTTGTGATTGTAACATGGCAAAAATGACATAAAATGGTTACCCAAAGTGTTAAAATGATTAGCCAAAAATTGGTGGATGATAAGGATATATACACACATACTTTCATATGCATTTCAAAATGTAGAAATCCATCATTTTGACCTTGAATCTTTAGAAACCAAAGGCCCAAAATAACCAAAACATTTTAGAGCTGTAAAAGAAAAACAAAACAGGCCAAAGAATACGCTAAAAAAATGTGTGTAGAGCTTGAATTGAGACTCAAAATTTATACTACTCTATGCACTAGAGCATAGCGCAGTGCGCTACATTGCCCAAAAACTACTCTTGAGTATTGCATAGAGCAATGTGCTACACATTCCACTACATCTTGCTACACTAGGTAATTCTAGAATTTAGACTGTTGAAATGTCCTAGTCTTGGACACAGTTTTGCCAAGGTTTTGGGGAATTCAACTAGATTCCACAAAGTGAAAATAACTAGAAATCACATCATAAAACATGAGTTAAAGATGACAACTTTGTACAAAAATTATATACTACAAATTGATGTTTGTAGACACGTAGGATAAATTAGATGCACACTGACAGAGGCATGACAATTAATATACACTTGCTTATTCTTTTTGAGAACGCACTAGAGACAGGGATGGGTACACTCTAGAATCCTTATTTCTTAAAAATACATGTGTAATCATTATGATTTAGATAATAATCCACATTTTGGGGCGGCTAGGTCATGTTAGTCCCACTATATGTCTTCCTTAGGCTAGACTTATATTTCCAAAAACTTTGTGTGAATAGTGTGCTTATGAGTTTTAAAAAATCTACTATTAGGGGGTGTTTTATTTTACCCTATGCACATCCATTATTGGATAGTTTGGTAGCAATTATTTATGGGCTACCTAAGGCTTGCAACCTTACCTAATGATCAACTTAAAACAAATAAGTTTCTAAATTGCAGCGTGTGCTTTATTAGTCTAGACATATGTTTGACTAACTAGGTGGTAAAGCTATGTGATTCACTAAGCTTATAGAGCTCCTTCCTTTTTATTTTCATTTGATGCAGGTGCACAATAATAGGGTGGGATCCTTTCTTTTGACATTTGTACTTCTTTTGTTGTTCTATCTCTTTGGATTTTGTTTGTATTTTGGAAATTTGTATAGTGAATCGCATGATGTTGTAATCGATTCCGCAAACTAAAAGGGTAGGATTTATTATTTGTTGGGCTTTGACTATTTGGGCATTTTTGTGTCTGTGAACTTGGAAATTGTATGATGCATATCAATTGCCATGTTTTGAGACATCATCATTTTATGTTCAATTCTACTGAAAAGTAGATATAATATCCTAAATTTTTTATACTCAATTAAATAAAATTTATCATTTATTTAGTGAAATTTGGGTACAAAATAAAATCGAACTCATTTCAAGGCTAAATTTGGCAAGTTTGAAAACTTTCATTTAATGCTCCTTAGGGACCCAAAACAACTTGAAATGAAGTAAGGTAACATAAACCAAGTAATGAGATCCAAAATTAGAATAATATGTCGAGGCTAAGGTTTTCATTTGCCAAACACTCTTTAGGGGGTCCAAATTAGGAAAGAATTTGCATTGAGGGTTATTTAGGGGATCGAAATGACCTAAAACAAAACAGAATGACATTAACTAACAAAATGAACGACATATCCAAAAATTAGAACAATTGGCCAAGATTTAGATTTTCATTAGCCTAGTGACCTCAGCGATTCTTAAATAAGGAAAGTTCTTGAAGAAAAATCACCTTGGGCCAAACCACACCTTAAAATGTGCATTAGGTTCATATGATTCCAAAATTATATGTTATAAATCATAATTCCTTGTAAATAAGAAGATACTAATTTTTATTTAATTTTTGTAAACCTATGAAGTCATGGCTATCCCAAACATGTGCAAGGCACATGGGTGAAACATCATGATCATGTGCACCCTCCCCTACCCAAAGCTCCATGGGACGTGTCCATTATATGAATCCTTATAACATGATCCCATGCACCATGCAAATGATTCAGTACATCCACATTAGTAGACATTTTATATGGTCTAGAAACCATGAGACATGATTCATATACACCCCTACTTGATTGTGTACACCCACACCCACTTAAGCCAAAATCGACCCAACCATGTACATGTGTGTGTGCACACATGTGAGCAACCCTATTTAGATAGTTTCTTGGAACCAAGATGAGCATCTTCGACTATTATATGGTGTCCCCTCAAGTATGATATTGTACACCCATGCTTGATGTCCAAGAGATTAGAGAATGGAAAAGTATTCCTTGTGTGTTTGTGTGATGACCAAGCAATGAAACCAAAAAGGAAAGTTGTCATGAGCACATATGGGACATAGCATTTGAATTAGAATATGATTTAAGCATCTTTTGTGTTCGTGTAGTTAGGAAACAAGATTGTATTCATATCTTTTGAATTAGAAAGTCATAGTGGTCCCACTTGCCCACCATGAGCACACTTGCCTTCTTTATGCAAACCATCCCCTTTGTGTTAGGAAATTTGCCCAACTTTAAGAGCTGCCCAAGACTGCCCAAAACATGCCCCCCTTGCTCTTGAATATCTATATAAACACTCTCTTGCTCACTTTCATCTCATCCCAAAGTAAAGAGTTAACACTTCCCTCTTTGTTTATTTTTGCCCTCTTCTCACTTTTCTTTTCTCTCATGTGTGAGAAGTTCTAATTTCAGTCTTATAGTGAGTTGTTTTGAGTGATTTTGTTGGTGTTTGAAAGTGCTTGAACATTGGGAACTCTTGCTGAAATTTTTAAGAGAAAACATCATATGGTGGAGGAGATTTTTAGAACTCCTATTTTACTACTTCAAGCCTTTAATGCACTCATGTTTTTAGTTTTTTTTTTATCATGTTATTTTATAAATTTCAGCATGTTTAAAATTAAGTTTGAAGCATTTTTTTATCATTTTTTTAAATTTCAGCTAACATGTTTTTATATTTTTAATTTATGCACGATAGCATAACATGCTTAAAAACCATGTTTAGGCTTATTTTTGAGTTTTCTAGCATGTTATTTGTGTTTCCCATATTCTCTTGATTATTTAAATTTTGATATCAATTATTATGATCTTGTTTCATAGTTATTTGAATTTAAATATGAGAGTGAAGATAAGAACCACGTACCATCATAGTAGTCTAAGTGATGCTATAGGTGTTCTTTACATATACTTAGTGTATATGAGTAACACCACTAAGTGTGGATGAATTTTAAAATACTTGGAATAGGAACGTGCGATCCTTATTTCCAATGGAATGTGACAAGATGAATTGTCATTCCATCCTAGAATAGGAGTATTTTAATGAAGAACATCAGGGATTAACAACCCTTTTGGGTTAAATATACAACACTAAAAATATATTGTTTGAAACACTTAATGCTTGTAAGTGATTGAAATTGGATGTACCTTTGATTTGAATTAGTAACTTAGTTGTTCAATGAATGATCCATTAGGCTATGTCCTCACCCATTCCTTCTATTTTACAGGAAATTGAATTACATGAAGACTACGGTGTTTTAAAAGTCTACTTTAAAAAAGTTCATATTGTAAGGGCATATGTCCCAATTTTTGAATAAAGACTTCCGTTGAATTTCACTTTTAAATTTTACAATTATGTGCTCTTTCTTTTGATTATATGAATTCAATAATGTATTTCTTTATTTTGAATAAATAAAGAATTCGAAGTTTTCTTTTACTCACTTATATTATCTTATTGAATATTAAACTCAATAGAAGTGTACTTATGACCCCCCCTATGGTTGAGCTTAAACCTGTCTCTTGGGTTTTGGAGTGTTATAGTAGAATTTGAGAAAGTAGTATCTTCCGCTTTGAGATGCCCAACACCCCATAGATGGTATAACATGAATTTCTTTTCAAAATCCATTAACATCTACTGAAAAATGTTTTCAAAACTAATAAGAGAGTTTTCTTGAATGAATGATTTTTTTTTTACTTAATAAACTTACTTAGAACATAACTAACAGAAGTGTTATAGTGTGGTATAAGCACCTAGGCAATAGATGTGCTAGGGGAATGTTTCAGTGAAGTAAACATTCGACTTTTCTAATTATAGGTTATTCCTCAATTAGTAAGGGAATAAGAATATGAATAATTAGGTTATAACTTTAAAACTTTTAAGGAATAGGTCAGAGACATGAACTTGTGTGCCCATTGTGTGGCCATGATTTGAATCAAGAGGAACTTATGTTAAGGGTTCACTCATACTATAGGGTGTGTATGGATTTTTGGGCATGAAAGGTACTTAGTTTGAAAGATTGACAGTTCATGTGTGGTGTATGATTGACATCTTTAAAGGAACTTGTGATTGTAGGTCTAGTTGGTATGAGATAATTTGATGCATGGGAACTTGGGAGGTCTTAGATGATTCAACATTTGAAAATTTGTTTAAGTGTAGTGGCAATCTTCTATGGAAGGTCATGACATAAACTAAGGTGTTATGGGATGCCTAAATATGGTCGAATGCGTAGAAGCTTAGTTTTTTCCATGCTAGCATGTTGTTTATTGTGTACTTGATTGAATTATTGCATGATTCATTATAGCTATATAAACATATATATCTATCAAACTTGAAAATCCTATACTTGATGCAGACAATTAACCTACACATATGCAAGCGTACGTCCACTCTTGGTTATAAAACATGTAAATACGTACCATGTACCAAAGAATCAAGTTTTCCTCAACAAAACTTAATAATCAAACAATCAAATTTCCTTAAGAAGAACTAGAAGTTAAAAACATGAATTTAGCATTGTCTTAGCATGAAGACTAAAAAATTGTGATGCAGCAATGATAATACTATGAACTAATCTATCATCATGCAGATGGAGTCTAGTGTGAGAAACAATGGCACCATAATACTAATAACTTTGGAGCCTAAGGTGAACTCGCATGGCACTTTCGAGGTAAACATGGTGTGCCCACTAGATGAGAAGCCAGACCTATAAACTTCAATGGTACTACCTAGTAAGCATGTGAAGATGATGAAATTTTATGGATGGTTACACTTGGAGCTTTGAGATGAAATTCCACCTCTTGAGGAATGTGGTGCAAGACACTCATAGAGTTGATTGAATTGATAGAGGCGTAGAGCACCAACTATGCAAAATGAAAGAAGAAGAAGAAGTGGCAAGAAGACGAGAACTATTAAAGAAGAACTTACAAATTGAATTCTTCAGGTAGAATCATACTATGTAGGCTTAACCATGGGGAAATTACCACTTTAATGCCTTGTTTAGACAATATTTATAGTTTTTTGGGTGTTGTGAAAGAAACACTTACCATATGTATTTAATGAAATTGCTAGCTTCTAGATAACTTTTGTCCAATTATAGTAGAGTACTGCTTAAAATTATTACAATAATGGATATGGTGATTAATATGGACAATAGGCATCAGAGTATGGCTGGTTCGATCGTTACACCCATACGAAGTGTGGCATATCCCATGCGACATACTAATCCCAACTTAAGTAATTAAGGGTAGGTTCGTAGTTTTTAGAAACTAAGATCACCCAAGTTGGAGGGCAAGATTAGTAGTTGAATGGAGCTTGTCAAAGTTGACAAGTGGCTTAAAGAGGTGAAGACACATTTGGACTTAATTAAAGCTACAAGGCTTTGGAGAGTAGCATTGGCACCTAGCTATTCACAAGAGCGGCTGAGTAATGGTGTTCATAGTCTAGGTGGATACTATTATGGATATTAATTGTATGTAGTGGGAAGATTTTGAGTGGCATTTCTGTACCAAAAATACAAGGATATCATAGCCAAAAATACAAGGATACATGCAATTTTTGATGAAAACAGGATTAGAAAGTCAATTGGGATCAAGATTTGGCAAAATTTCAAAAATAAAACAAGAAATTTGGCTGAAAAATCAAAAAAATAAACTTAAAACACATCTAATGGCTGCAAACCGTAGATCTAAATCTGATCTCACGATCCAACGACCACAGGACGATCCACAACAACGCACGAGCGCACCGAATAACGAGGATCTAACGAACAAAAATGATCGAGGAAGATTATATGGCTATGATCAAAGTCGCACAACAAACATCGCGAAAACGCACGGTATGCTGCAGCGCGTGCCAATCTCAGCCCTCCAATCAGATCTATATGCGTATCTCGAGGAAGATCCAAGGAACTGAATCAAAGTCAAATTTTAAGTTTAGAGAAAAATTTGAAAAATACTCATTTTCCCCTTAAAATTAGAAAGTACGAGATTGCAGAGAATTTAGGTGTTTTACTCTAAGAAAAAGTTAAAAGTTTCTATTTTTCTCCCATTAAAAACCTATATAAACCCCCCTAGCCCCTCTCACTTCCCTCATTCTGAAAATAAGAGTTGAAATTGCCTCTTATTTTCTTTAAGCCTTATTCTTGGCACCTCTCATCACCTTTCTTTTTTCTTACTTTTGTCTGAGAAGTTCTTCTCTCGAATCGGAGAATTAAGTTGGGTTGTAAAACCCCAATTTTCGATCGGACCTCCGTTCACGTGTTTCATCACATGTGGATCGTCGTTCGATGAAAATCGAGATGCTCCTAAAATTCTTTTCTGTCGAAAATATCTTTCCTTCAAAATACAATTCATAATTCTTTAATTCTCAAGTTCAAGCCCATAAAGATATCATGTACAATACAGAAAATCATAGTAAGTCTTTCAAATAAATCTTAAGTAAAACATATTTGTTACACGAGAAAAGCCATCGAAAAATAAAACAGTTGAAATTTAACTAATGAAAGTATGTTACAATAATCCAGAAAAATGTATAAAACAAGACTCCTGAGTCACCTATCCCGGACGACCTCCCCATGAGGTGTCCAATTCAGAGTGCAGGTCTTCTGAAGTAAGTCAGCAAACTCTACGTCCAAGTGTACCTAAAAAATATAAAGGGTGAGCTCGAAAGCCCAGTGGATCATTCTTACACATCACAGACATTATACAGACCCAATCCAAAACATTACAAACACTTTCAAACATTAGGCGTTTCAAACATTTATTGTTTTTGGTTGTAGTTAAGACCGGAAGAGAGCTGAGATACCTCTCGGTATTTCCTGTGATTAAATCTAATCATAATCATAGAGGCCTCAGGTGGTACCATCCAGAATCAATCATATCTCAGTATCACAGTCCAAGCGAGAGAATAATTGTCATGACGTCGTATTGTCTCCCAAAAACTTCGAGCTATCAAAGTCAGCTTAGGGTGGGAATACCTACGATCTGCCTTGCGGCTCGTCAATCGCACCGGTACGTGGATTCTTAATAAACCTTCGTCTTCTTTTAGTTTAATATAGTTGATTCACTCACACCAAAACATCATTTATATCATAGCAAACAAAACGAATAATATCCAACATCGGCATGGTAAAGTAAATAATCAAACGATGAAATCTATAAGCATAGTCTCATATACAAGCATGCCATGAACAAGAAACCAGTCATCACACGTCATTTAACACCACCAACAATTCAATTCAAATTTCTAAAAATACTAACAACCTAGAATCTATTCAAACAAATGTCTTGAATCTTAAATTCGCATAATATATGTAAGAGAGAAAATCACACCTACCTGAATTCTTGGCGATTTCCTACTCCTTTGTTGCTACGATCATCCTAGAGCTCTCTATCTGCAAAATAATCATAGCGTATGATTTCTCGATTTAATATTTCTATTATTTTTTTCTCACTACTAAAGTTCACTAGAAATTTTGACACGTTTTGAGAATCTTTTGTGTCTTTAACAATTTGAGTGTTCTATAATTTCTTATTCTTTTTATTATAGTTACATTATTCATATAATAATTACGAACAAAATAAGACTTCTATTTAACGAATCTTTAGTCTTATTCTACTCCTAGAATTTTTGCGAAATCACTTATACTATTAATTTGAATAATTATTATTGAATTATTTTTCTAATTTAATATTTATCTACGTTAATAATTGAGTACTTGAATAAATAATTTTTCATTTCTTTAACTACTTAATTTAAATATTTAACTACATAAAGATACATTATTTAATTCTTTTATTTTTCAAATCTTATTATTATGTCATTATACAACTTTATTGTTCTAACCAATGCATATCAATTTATCCATATTATTTATGATTCTAATCAAATTATGATGATGGTAATTAATCTTCCAATAATCTCATCTTTGTCTAACACTACTAAAATCACATCAATTAAATATATTTATAATTTTCTTACTTAACTAAATTATTAATTGATCTTAGTTATTTTCTAATTCTTAGTTCTAATTCCTTAATACTCATACCCAAGTAATTCGTCACCCATCTAATTCTTCCTAGTTTAAGTACTAATCTTATGATGATATAATTAGATTTATATTAATAATTCATATCTTGCTGTGATTGCCAAGTAAGTGTATTTAAATATTATAATACAAAATTAAAGTAAATTCTTACCTGTATTTCGGTCAACACACCAAGCAATGTAGCAATTTCAATCACGTCGTATTTCTTCTCTTCACCGAGCAGCATGTCCCATCCAAGCTGAACCATTAACCTCCAAACTCCAACACACATGTATATACCACGTCTGAGACTGCAACACACCCACCACAACAGCAGTCTCAATAGCGCTACCCGAACCACACATACCACAATTCCTTTGTTAGCTAGAATTTCTTCATTCCATCTCAACAACGCCAAACAGCATCAGACGTTCACCACCTACAACGCCCCATCTCATCTTTTCATCTCCTTCTTCTCGTTCGGTAGCACCAGCAGCAGTAGCCGCGCCCCTGTTCTTCCTTCCTCTACTCATACAACAACGTTCAAACCCAGAAACACGCCACCATCGTTCGATTCCTTTCCACCGAAAATCAACAGCTCATTTGTCTGTTTCCAGCAGCTCATTTCTTCTCCTTTGAAACAGAGCATCCTGTCTCTGTTCGCTATGAAGATGCAGCAGTCCAGCCTCTATCTTCTAACAACACTGCTTTGTTCGGCTCCCTTGCATCTTCTTCTTCCCGCCGTTTTCCAGCAGCAGCAGCTCACCGTAATCCTCTGTTTTGCTTCCCAGCCGCATCTCCTTCCTCCAGTCGTCTTCTTCCCATTTCATCTGCACTCCCACCGTTCACCTGCTCTGTATCACTCTCACGTAGCACACCAGCACGCACCCTTCCAACTTTCAAGTTCCAACTACCACCCAGCCGATCTTAAGCTTCTCTGTTCTCCTTCTTCAGCTCATGCAACGACTCTCAACACCAGCAACACCTCTTCTGTTCGTTCTTTCACCAGATTCTCTTATTCTTTCCTCTGTTCGTGTTTCACGTTATACACAGCAGCAGTTGCAATGGCTGCTAACAATCCAAATGGCCCCTCTTTTTCTTTCTTCGCAGCCAACTTCCTTCCTATTTATAGAGAACACTCGTTCTCGACCCTTCTCGAACATATCTGGCTCACCGCCCAAATCGATTGTTCCAGTTGGTTCTCCCTGTTCCAGCGTCTTCGATATGCCTCATGATACCGCCCCTCATTCTCTACTTGTTTACACACATACCCTCCGACCATACGTTTTATTATTATGATTATTATCATTTTTTTTCTAATTGTCTAATATCTTATTTTTCTTTAATTTCATGTATCATATTTGTTTTAATCCTTATCCTAAATTTATGAATTTAAATTCATCACTCATTTAATCTTATTATAATCTTATAAGATTGCATCTATATTAATCTTTTTGATATCTTTATGATGCTTACCTTCTATATGTAAACTTTATGATAAATTTATATCTTTCAATAATATCATTCATTATTCATTTCATACACATACCTGTCATCTCATTTATTTGATCAATGAAATTTAAATTTCTTGAAATCATCTAATTCTTTTTTATTTTATTTCTTTGGCATAAATCATATAATTTCTAAAACGTATATTTTTATTTATTTATTATTTTTATTATTACCATTATTTTTTTCAACTAGTCATAATAACCATCCGCTAATTATCTTCACTATTTATACGTATCTATAAAACATAAATTATCATTTTATTTGTAATACCCCAGAATTTTGTCAAAAAAAAATTTAAATAAAATAAGTCAAATAAATTAATTTCAAAGATTTTAAGAAATTTTAGGTGCAAATGGTGGGTTGACACATGAAAAATAAAATAAATTAGAGATATAGTGAAAATTAAACAAATAAAACCTTAATTTGATAATTAAATAAAAA
>JAJIYU010008130.1:0-18436 GCA_030144865.1 Tinospora cordifolia | reverse complement strand
TTTGTTCTTTGCATTTATGTCTTTCATTCATCATGTTGCATGACCAAGAGAGTATGCTCTGTAGTTGCGTCTTGTACGATCTTCTACATCAGAAATCGAAAGTCGTTTTCCCGTTTGAGAGAGTATGCTCTGTAGTTGCGTCTCGTACGATCTTCTACATCAGAAATCGAAAATCTATGCTTCTATTAATCTATCATGTTATACTGTGGTATGTTTAATTTTATGTTGAAATATTTATCTATCATGTTCTTGTACACAAAAGTCAGATTAAATGAGATTTCAACCACGTACCGGTATGGGGGACTTTTTGTGTTTCATGTAGAATTGGAACTGGCTGTCAATACTGACACCAGCATGGAACGGGTTTCAAAATGAACCCACTGGAAAGGGGTTTGAGTTCAAAATTGATCTCTCCCCAGAACTGGAGCACAGAGGGTATTCCCATTCGGTCTAAACTACAACTAAACTAATATATTGGTTGAATCGAATTAATCTCTGAAAGTGTTTGATCTGCTTGCATTATCTGGTTGAAATAATGGATTAAATAGATGAAAGGATTCACTGAGCTGTGTAGCTCACCCCTCTTATTTTTCACAACAGGAAATTGATCAGCCTGCGCGGAGATTGTTCCTTAGAAAGTTTTTATTTAATTTAATGTAGGGCAAATAGGCCCAAATAAACTCTTGTATTTTCAGTTTTAAATTTATTTTTTGTTGTAATGGAATATTGTACCTGAAATTGTTAAATGATCAAATGAAGAATCGACTTTATTATGATATTATTTTTGTACATAGACTAATGTACACAGGAACCCTAATGCATTTGGGTCTAAGAAGAAGAAAATGTAGCACGGGCCCGTCTCCCGGGTATCCCAAGATTTTTTAACAAATAGAATTGAACCGTCAGATGACGTGAAAGATGGGACTCTGGAGGCGGGGTGTTACAGGCGAGACCGAAGTCTGCTTAGCAACCGCACTTTCTAGGACGGGATAACCCACTTCCCTTTCAATGTTTAACTTTACTCGGAACAAGGCTTACCCACCATCAGCTCAACATGTAGTCTTTGTATCCAAACAAAACATTTTCAAAACATATATTTCCTTTTTTTGAAAACATTTTCTAAAACATTCATCAATTTCAAAAATAGAAGGTAGGGCATTCTACATTCAATTCAATTCAAGGTGAAACCCTAATTTGGGATTCTGATTCTTGTCAAGCAACTAATGTTTGACTTTCTATCTCTAGCCTAATCAACACATGTTTAGGCTTGATTTTCTATCTTAAGCCCAAGGCACCTAAAGCCTCTGTTCTGATACCACTTTTGGTATCAAAGTAACTTTCTAATTCTTGGCCCAACAACTAATGCCTAGGCTCTGATACCACCTTATACCCCAACCCCCTTATCTTTTAAGCAATGTTCACTGCCACCGTTCTCTTGACAAGGGACTTAAAAAAATGGCGGCTCAGGCCAATGGTACATTACAAGTGACACACACTTATTTTTTTCATAATAGATAAAGAAATTCAAATTATTGTATTCATAATAGAAATTGAGAGTACTAAACTCTTTAAAAAACTAATTGTTACAGCAGAAGGCTACAAAATACTTTTCAATAGAAAAACATAAAAATTTTGGGCAACATGCCCTAAAAATTTTAAAAAATATAATACTGTAGAAACTTTCTAAGAAATTATCTATATCAACTGCTCCATGCGTTCATGTTCCTGAAAAATAAGAAAAGAAGAGTGAGCACATAGCCCAGTGGATCCTTTTCTAACAACCATCTTTCATATTCAAACTCATAACACAATCATAATTCAAACACTTGCAATCATTAGGTGTTTCAAACAACAATTTGTTTAAGTCGAGTCTCAAACCAAAAGGGTTTTTAATCCCTTGATGCTCTTAACTAAGTAAATAGGACCCACTCGACATCAACCCGTTAGTGGCACGTGTCGGCATCAACCCGTTACACATGGTGACCCACCAGTTGTAATACCCCAATTTTCGACCGGACCTATGTTCACGTGTTACATCACGTGTGGATCGTCGCCTGATGAAAATCGAGATGCTACTAAAATTCTCTTCTATCGAAAATATCTTTTCTTCAAAATACAGTTCATAATTCTTTAATTCTCAAGTTCAAGTCCATAAAGATATCATGTACAATATAGAAAATCATAGTTAGTCCTTCAAATTAATCTTAAGTAAAGTAGCGGAAACACTTTTCAAATTATTTAGTTAAACTAATTTATTACACGAGGAAAGCCATCGAAAAATAAAACAATTGAGATTAAACCAATGAAAACACGTTCCAATAATCCAGTGAAATATCTAAAGCAAGACTTCCAAATCACCTATCCCCGACGACCTCCCCATGAGGTGTCCAAACAAAGTGCGGGTCTTCCGACGTGGTCCATAGATCCTACGTCCAAGTGTACCTGAAAAATATAATGGGTGAGCTCGAAAGCCCAGTGGATTATTCCTACACATCACAGGCATTATACAGACCCAATCCAAAACATTACAAACACTTTCAAACATTAAGCGTTTCAAACATTTATTTGTTTTAGTCGAACTCTAAGACCGGAAGAGGGTTGAGATGCCTCTCGGTATTCCTTGTGATCCAATCCAATCATAATCATAGAGGCCTCAGGTGGTACCATCCAAAATCAATCGTATCTCAGTATCACAGCCCAAGAGAGGGTACTTATCTAGACTCGTACTGTCTCTCAAAGACTTCGAGCTGTCGCAGGCAGCTCAGAATGGGAACACCTACGATCCTCCTTGTAGCTCGTCAATCTCAAACAGTGAAATATAGGAGATGCCACCTCGATCCGCTTCAGGCTCGTCAATCGTACCGGTACGTGGATTCTTAATAAACCATCGTCTTTATTTAGTTTTACAAACAATCTCATTCATACCAATCATCATGTACATCATGAAAAATAAATTAGAGAATGCACGCTATTCTCATGAATAAATAATGAAATCTACATGATTTCCTATTAATGCATGCTACAAATAAACAGAGCACAATTTAAATCAATCATCACATTATCACTCAAGCAAGCCAAACAGTTCAATCAACTTATAACAAATTCTAATAATCATAAAACTATTCAACCAAATGTTTTGAATTTTAAATCCATATAATACAAGTGAGCAAGGAAGTCACGCCCACCTGGTTTTTCCGTTCTCCAGAGCGACCTTGCTTTTCGTCGAAACGTTCGGTACTCCAACGTGATGATATCTGAAATTCACCAATAGATAACGTTTCTCTAAGTCCTTAATTTATGTTTAATCTTATTCAAATTATTCTTAGACTTAATTAGTTCCAAATAATTATGTAATTTCGAAATTAATTTCCGAGCTATTGCTCAATTTGAATTTAAAACTCTAATAATTTATTTACAAGTCTTTTCATAAGACTAGGTTTCTAATAATTTAATCTTCACAGTTTAAATAATTTATTAATATCAAAATAAATCTAATTACGAACAAAATAAGACTTCTAATTCTCAAAACTTTAGCCTTGTTAAGAGTTGACAATTTTAATTTCTCACAATTCTTCGAATTTGCTAAAATTGTCTATAGTACTACTTCAAGTAATTATTTATTTGTTTTCCTACTTTGAATGATTTAGTATTCGCACAGATGATTTCCAATTCTTCTTAATTACTTAATTTAAAGATTTAAGTTGTTAGAAGCACATTAATCAATTTTATTTTTCAACCTTAGTATTATAAGGTTTCCTAATTCCCTCTAATGTATAAAATTTATCTTCACTCTCTCATGATCTAATTCACATTCTATTAATAAGTCTGATTATACTTTAATAATTGAATAAGCATGCTTAAATTAATTAAAACAATTTTCAAACTCAAATTTAAACTAAAATAATTTAAATTCAAATGTTTACCTTGCGTCGTTTCCTTCGCGCGAATGACGCCAACGATGGATCCAATCTTGCCAAACAAAAACTAAATCAACCGTAGTCCACAATCAACAAGTCAATCTCTTTCAATCCCCCAACCAAAGTCATGTATGGTATTATTTCACCAAGACTTAAACCCAGAAGAATCCATCAACTCCTCTGTTTTTAATAACCGAAATCCATTTCAGCCATTTGCTCCATCAAGAACTGCACCAGTACAATCTGTATTTGCTCATCTCTACTTGTGATTCATACCAGCAGCAACACTCCTCCAAATCACAGCTGGACATCCCATTATTCATTACCGTCACCATTTTCCTCTTCTCTGTTCAGAAAATAACACACCAGGACTTCTCTTCCATGTTCTCTATTCGGTAGCCGCAGCAACACACACACACAAACCACGTTCAAGCTGCAGCAACGGTCTGTCCAAACCAGCCACATCAATCGTTTCCCCTCTCCTTCATTTCCCACACTCTTTTCTCAGCCTCACGGACAGCCACGGAAACTCCAATCCTCTGCTTCCCACCATTCCACGATTGTAGCAGCAGCATGCCAACAGTAGAGCGTCTTGCTCTGTTTTCAATTCCTCTTCATCTTCATTCAACAGCTGCTGCAACTGCCAACGGCAGCCTCCCGGACAGCAACCTCAAACCAACGAAGCTCTGTTTCCTTGTTTCAGTCTTCTTCTTCTTTTCCGTTCGTGTTGCAGCAACTCGGCGTCCAACATAGCAAAAAAGTTCTGTTTCTTCCTCTGTTCGGCACACCAGCAGTAGCAGCGACTACAACTGCCACCCCACCGTTCATCTTCATTCGGCTTCCTCTCGTTCGGATTGTAGCAGTAGCTCGGTTCTCCTAAGCTTCTTCTTGGTCCACTGCAGCAGCCTGAGCAGAATGTTATGGCACCAGCAACTTCATCTTCTTCTCTATTCCGTTCCCACCGAACTCCATCCCTCTGCCTCGCGACCATAACATGGCAGCCCCTGTTTTGACTTCTTCCAAAACAGCAATGGCACCATTCTTCATCTTCCTATTCCCGGTTCTCTTTTCATTTGCAGCCGATGCAGTAGCCTAGAAAAAACAGAGCATCGTTTGCTCTGCTCCTCTTCTTCTTCCCTCTGTTTTTCAATTCCTCTGTTCGGCATAGCAGCAGCAGCAGCATAACAGGGAGCCGCTCTGCTTCTTCTTCTCCATTCAAATGAGGCAGCTCCTTCTTTGTTTCAGCGCACACCAGCAGCTCTCTCTTTCTCTGAAGCTTCTTCATTCTTCCACCGACTACGCGATGCCCGAATTTTCCAGCTCCTTCCTGTTCCGGCGTTTTCTTCGGCACTCTTTATATTTGGGTCGAAATTTTTATTTTTATTTTTTTTTCCACATTAAGCCTTAGTGTTGTGTATATATATATATATATCAAGTATCTATATATCCAAGTCCTAAAATCAATAATAATCATTTTATTTATTTTTTTCTCGTGATTTATTTATTTCCAAAATTCTTTTATCATCATGTTTGCCGGCATCGTAACATTTTCATTTATTTTCTTCAACCACGATTTCTAAGTATTTGTTTAATAATTGTTATTTCTTTTTTTTTCGCTATTTATTTACTAAGATGTTTTATTTTATTTTTTTCCAATCGTTCGCTCGCAAAGTTCCGGGGTATTACACCAATGGTACACGACCCTCAAGTACTTAGGTCTGAAAATCATATGACCTAATTCGTATGAAAAGAACATCTATAGCGTCACCATGACCACTATGATGGTACGTGGTTATTATCTCTATCGTTTTTTATTAGTTCTCATATCATGATCTCATAAAATAACTTCAGAATATAATATCAAACTAAAATTCAGAATATACATTGTCTCTTCATGATACACTCATAAAACATGCATCACACTTTAATTTAAAAGCCAAAGCATGATACTAAAATAGTATGGATGATATGATTGCTCAAACATGAATCAAAACTGAAATACTGAAATAACATTTAAAATTCTAGAACTGAAGTTGAAAATCTTTGAATTCAGTGAAAAACACACAACAATGAGCATGCCATGAATTCAAATAAGAACAGAAGGGTGTTCTAGAAATCACTTCCACCTTGTGACGCTTTTCTTTCAAAATTTCGGCAGCAATTCCCCCCCCCCCCTCCGCGTACTAGTGCCAATAAAGATCGCCTAACTTAATTCTCCAGTTTGAGAGAACTTCTCACACGCACAAGAAGGAAAGATGGGAAAAGGTGCCAAGAAGAAGGCTTAGAGAAAACAAGAGGAGAATTCAACTCTTACTTTTTGGAATGAATGAAATTGAGAGCTTATGGGGGTTTATATAGGTTTTCCAAGGGAGAAAATTAGAAATTTTTTTGTTCTTCTTTAATTAAAACACCCTAATTTCGTACTTTCTAATTTTTGGCGCAATATGAGTATTTTTCAAATTTTTTTCGAATTTTAAAAATATTTTTCAGAATTTAGAAACTATTTTTTCAAAATTTTCAGATTAAATTTTGTATTTTTTGTTATTTTTCTATAATTTTCATTTAATTTTTTAAATCCGTTAATCTCGGCTGTCAGATTAACCTCAAATTGATCAACAGAAATTAGAATCTTCGAATCTGGACCGTTGGATTTTCGTCAAGCGCATCAACGATCGCGATCAAATCAAAATAGCTTTGATTTGGACCGTCCGGTGATCCTCGAGCGCAGCACTGTTCACGATCTCTCAACGGGGGCTTCGATCTCAACCGTCAGATGATCCTCGATCACAGTGTGCGAATCTAATTTTGCGATCAATGAACTCACTTCTGATCGCACAATCATCCTCGAGTTACGTACACGGATCTCTGGCCGTTGGATTTTGATGATCCAGTGCACCCGGGCATTCGTTTTGGTTTTAATCCCATTCGTTGGATTTTGGCAAATCGTTTTTGGACCGTAGGATGTATTTTAAGTTTATTTTTTCGATTTTTCAGCCGAATTTCTTTTTTTCTCTTTGGATTTTTGCGAAATCTCAATCTCAATTGACTTTCTAATCATGTTTTCATCAAGAATTGCACATATCCTTGTATTTTTGGCTATGATATCCCATAATATACATTATATTTATATATTTTCTTCCAAAATTCCACTAAATTGATTTTTATTCATCATTTAGGTAAACTATGACTTGCCAAAATTCTTATTCGTCAATTCTGTATAATTTTCTAAGTAAAAAATTAAAATTTCATATAAACTTTTTGAGATGTTACATTTTGATGCTCACTCGATGTACCAACGATGCATCTATGAGGAAGATTGAGAGGGTTGCATTATCTTCACTGCAAATAGTTTAGGCAAAGTGCATGGTACCAAAGGAAGATGGAGATTAGACGCCATCCACATACGATCATACTCCCATGACATGTGGTACATCATTTGATTTGTACTCCAATGTTTAAGCTGCAACCTCACAAGAAGATATCGGGTTCTTATTCGATATAAGTATGTTTCAATTCAATACTACCTTACATGATGAAGCTAATGAACACGTGGCTGAAGATGAAGTTTTACCGCCTACCCAACCTCCAGTCGAACCTCCTGTCTAGCCACAACTGTTACAATACACAAGGTGTATTTACAAAGGAACAAAAGATGTCATTGGCCACCTTGTGGGATAAAATGATAAAATTTTTAGGTGTTTTGATAATTTTTTATTGTACGGTTATACTGTGATTAAGAGAATGAAAGAAAACGATATGTACATGTAATTTATTGAAGTACAAGTGTTAAATGAATTAATCGTTTATGAATATTCATGAATTACATGTCTTTATTCTCTGTTTATGAAAAGAGTTCTTAGCCACCCACAGGTAATATTAAACCTTTGGAATTTTATTCTTCCTATAACGCTATCTTGCTCACTGTGAAAACACTGACAATGTCAAGAGTTCTAAGAGAAGTTGTAGATGATAGAACACCACAAAGGTCTGATGATATTTTATTTTAATTATTTGCCTATTAGTTAAGTGGATGGTTTGATGGTCGTATAGCAAAATTAAGATTGGTTTCTTGGTTTATGACATTCAAATTCTTGAGTGAAGAAGCAATTACTTGGAAATGTTGATAATTAAAAAAACAAGTTACTTTGTTTCCTAAAGAAAATCCATTATGCAAACATACATTTAAGATACATAAAATGATTTGTGTTCAAAACTTCAAATTTGCCTTAAACATTTACTTTAGAATGGGGAATATCTTTATAACTTGGTTTAGCCTAGCCTTTAAGCTAGAAAAAGTCCTCTTCTGGAGGACAATTAGAACATAAATCATTTTATTATCATGGGACGCAATTAAAACTTGCTAGAAGTGGTCTCACGAGAAAATTCCTCCCAGACTGGCCGTGGTGAATAAAAACAAGTTTCACATTAGTGAGTTTTCACCAAAACCTTAAAAAGGGAATAACGCATCCAAATTTTGATCTGGGGGTCAAAAAATTATTTCGTCCCTTCAGGGGTTTCGTGGGAAGCAATTAGAACTTATTGGAAGTGGTCATTTGAGAAAACCCCTCTTGGACTGACCGCAATGAACAGAAACAGGTTTCACGTTAATGAGTTTTCACCTAAAACATGAAAAAAGAGTGACATCCAATTTTGATTCAAAGGTTGAAAAATTATTTCATTGCTTAGAGGGGTTCATGGGCAACAATTAGAACTTGCTGGAAGTGATCTTGTGAGAAACCCCTCTCATAATGGCTGCGGTGAACAAAAACCAATTTTCACATTAATGAGTTTTCACTAAAAACTTGAAAAATGAATGACGCATCTAAATTTTGATCCAAGGGTTAAAAAATTATTCTGTCACCTCGGGGGGTTCGTGGGAGGCAATTAGAACTTGCTGGAAGTGGTCTTGTGAGAAAACCCCTCCCAAACTAACCGTAGTGAACAGAAACAAGTTTTACGTTAATAAGTTTTCAACGAAAATTTGAAAAAAGAGTGATGCATCGAAATTTTGATCCGGAGGTCAAAAATTTATTTCGTTGGAGGCAATTAGAATTTGCTATAAGTGGCCCCGCGAGAAAACTCCTTTCGGATCACCTGCAATGAACAAAAATAGGTTTCACATTAATGAATTTTTACTAAAAACTTGAAAAAAGAGTAACGCATCTAAATTTTGATCTGGAGGTCGAAAAATTATTTCGTTACTTCCAAGAGTTTGTAAGAAGCAATTAAAATATATTGAAAGTAGCCTTGAGAGAAAATACTGCTCAAATTTATCAATAAGTGGGAAAATCAAATTATTTACAATGAATAAAGGTCTTATGTGAAAATAAACAAGATGACATGTGGATATATACGTAGCAGTTTACTATTAAAAGTTAGGTAGATCTGATATAAAATTAGAAAGTGAGATATTTTTAAAATAATTTATTTTTTTATATTATTTAAAAAAAATCCATGCTTGCAACGCGGCCTCCAAATGAAAACCAACTTGTCACCAACACCAGTCGTTTGAGTGCCACTTGATTTGGGAGGGCCCATCAGTTTTGTACAGGAAAGTGACGTCTACGTTGTGCAACGAAATAATTCACTTTCCAAACTGTGAGGCATGGGGAGATAAGCTCCTCCTCTTTCCTCTTTATTTCAGCAAAACTCTTAACACCGCATGCAACAGTTGGAAACGCAACCCAATCGCACGGGACTGCGACTACAATTTCCAATGGACACTTCAGCAATTACGACAGAATGAAAGTATTAAGAGATTTCGACAACACGAAAGCAGGTGTAAAAGGACTCGTAGACGCTGGCGTAGTGAAAATTCCGCGTATCTTCGTACGCCAACCGGACGACGACGACGATCTCAGTGGCAGTGGCACCGAAGAACACCTCCCGCGGTTCCAGGTGCCGATATTAAATTTAGAATCGTTTAAGAAAGAGGATCGAAGGAAGGAACTTGTGAATGAAATTAGAGAGGCATCGGAGAACTGGGGATTCTTCCAAGTCATTAATCATGGGGTTCCTGTGAGGGTGATGGAGGAGATAATCCAAGGAGTGAAGAGATTCAACGAACAAGATTTAGAAGTGAAGAAACTATATTACACTCGTGAGAGCGGGAGAAGAGTGAGGTTTAATAGCAATTTTGATCTTTTTCAGTCAACAGCTGCAAATTGGAGGGACACTTTGAATTGTGCGATGTTGGCTCCTAATTCAATCGACCCTAAAGAATTGCCAGCTGCTTGCAGGTATGTTTTGCTTTTGGAATTGATTATTTACAACTGATAACTTTTTTTAAAATAATTATAGGAAATTCTAGATTGACTTCAACTTTTTGACAAGGGTACAGTATATCGCTAATTACAATGAAAACATCCGACTTTATCAGGTTTTTATTGCTTATGACAAGGTAGAGATAAGAAAAGAACCTATTTAAAAGCTTTGTTTGTCTCTACTTTTTAGTTAAACTTACCGGCTATTATTAATGGTTACCTTTGAAATATTTATATTTATAATATTTAGAGTACAATAATAATAAAGTAGGCAAAATAATGTAATAATAGTGAAAGTCATTAACATTAATTATATTAATAGAGTCTACTTTAACTTTATATTTTTTAAAACTTACACATACTGATTTAAAATATCAAAAATAACAGAATAACAAAATAACCTACTAGGGACTAGGCTAAAAAAGATCACGCGATTAGCACGCCTTTCCCTTTATCCATACTGGACAAACTTGAAATGTTGAGAATAGTGAGCTCGATATCTACGTGAGCCCAGTGAGTAACAAAAAGAGAAATCTACTTAAGTTTAACATTCTACATGTAATGCAATAGGTAACATCACAATCACTCGAATAAAAATACAATGAATAGCACATAAATCATCAACATATAAAATTTAGCAACTTAATATGTCATGAAATATGCTATGTTTCCAGGGTCCAGTATCTAAACTCGACACCTTTTTTTAAAGGATCATTTAGTCATATTGCCATTGCAAACAGATGTGACCATCATCTAGGCCATGCTGCGATATCATCGACGATTATGGCCCACTGACCAGGCCATACTATCGTATCTCAATGATCGTGATCCATCGACTAGGTGGTACAGTTGCCACCCACAAACAAGTAGAGTGTGTCATGCACCACTCTAAATATATTATAGAGTGTACCACCATACCACTCTTATATCAAACTATCACGATCCAATATCTGCACCTTAGAATCTCTCATCTTAGGCTAGGTCAATACATATAAAGATCCGTTGATCAGTCCTGTCTTAGATCTATCACGATTTAATGTCTGCACATCAAAACCTCTCATCATTAGGTCGGGTCAACACATCTGAAGATCTGTCAATCAACTCTATCTTAGAACTATCACGATTCAATGTCTGCACCTCAGAACCTCTCATCCAGAGGCCAGGTCTGCACATCTAAAGATTTGTACTCTTATCTCAATGTAATATACAATGCATGTGACACCCAATTATGCAACAACAACGAGTAGAATAAAAGGTTAAGCAAATAAATTAAATTATTACTCACAGACTAAATCAATTGTCGATGTTCTCTAGGTCACCGGTCACGTCTCCCAATATTGAGCCAAATACCGAAAATTTACACTATTAACACATGTTTCGATTTTGGTATTCACTAAGTAACCTTTTCAAAATTTTGTTGTAAAGTATATTAAATAGGAAAAGTTAATTATGTCCTATGTTATGCATTTTTTCCTTTGAAGTAATTCATAATGCTCTACAACATTATATATATAATGCTATATTTATAGCATTACACAATTAATTATAACCTTATATGTTAATCAATTAACATTATATAACCTTATATGTAATCATTAACATTTTATTATTATTAATTATGCATATATAACCTTGTGTACACATATAATATTAATCTATATATTTTTCTCCAATTGTATAAATGCAAATTTAATATATTCATTGATCTCCAAATCCTAATTTTTGTGTCATTGAGTTTAGAGTTTCATTTGTGACATTTCAGTACCTGTCAGTTAAAATTCTATTATAAATACATATACTCCCTATGTGTCAACTTTCAATTATTATATAAATTTTTATGGTCTAATAGGGTACAAATAAATTACATATTTATGTTTTACTCGATGATATGAATGCAATGATATATATTGTATAGCTTTAATGTAACTAGAAATGCACCCTATTTTTGGGTCACACAATAGACTATCAATTTTATTGAAAACTACACTAAAAAAATGAAAAAGAGATAAAAATAATATACTCAAAGTGACGGATCTTTGAGAATGGACAACTTTTTTTTTTCCTTTTTTCCTTTCTTTTTCTTCTTCTTTTTTCCTTCTCTTTCTTTCTCTTTTCTTTTTCTCTATCCCCCCTTTCCATCTTCATTTCCTCTCTTCCCTGATGGAGTGATGGAGTGAGTTGTGAGCAAGAATAAAGTGGGAGCAAGCCTTTATATAGACATTAATTTGGTAGGTCTCACCCCTCCATTAATGTTAAGATAAGCTTTATTTATTTTTTTTTAATTTTTTTTGGCTTTCTCTTATATTCCACCTCATACATGATATATATATTTATACACACACACACACACACACACACACACACACACACACACACACACACATATATATATATATATATATGTATATATGTATGTATATATATGTATATATGTATGTATATGCGGCAATTTATTCATTTCAATCTTTTCATTTTTTTTCTAACTAAGCTCTCATTATTATTATTATTAATTATTATTATTTTAATGACTCATTAATTTATACGATTATCGTATATATATGTGTGTGTGTGATTATCGTATATATATGTGTGTGTGTGTGTGTGTGTGAGTGTGTGTGTGTGTGGCAATTTATTCATCTCATTCTATCATTTCAGTCATTTCATTTTTTTTTCTAACTAACTAAGCTCCCATTATTATTATTAATTATGATTATGATTATGATTATTATTTTAATATGACACGTTAATTTATACAATTACCGTAAAATCATATATTTTTATTTATAATTTATTAATTCATAGATGAAAATATATGTCGAGCCTGTCAACTCAATGTCCTAAAATACGGGTCATTACAGGGTGAGTAATCAAGTTGGTTAAATTAAATCTATAAATCAAAATTTTAAAACTTTACTTCAAATATATTTTCTACAAGTTTGAAGAGTTAGATATTAGGTGACTTTAAACCACTTAATGTGAAATTCTAATTGGAAACAATTTCCTTTATGTTAGTTTCCTACTTAATGTTAATAACATAGTTAATTTTGTATTTGAAAACTAATTAGAAATTGAAAACTATTTAAGATTTCTCTCTTAGATAAACCCTTATTGGTGTATTTGAGATGTAGAAGTGAGAAATAGGGTTTTGTGCAAAAGTACTTTGTGTGAGAGTATTTGGGTAAATTTGATTGTAGGTTGTAACCTATTTACATTCTCTCATAATGGATTATTTCTCATCTCTTGTGGATGTAGGTGATAGGCTAAACCACATTGAATTTGTGTGTTCTTGCATTTGAGTTGATTTGCATTCATTCAGATTGTTGATTTTTTTGTGTGTGCACTTTCTTTGATTGGCTTCCACTTCCGTTGTGCACAACAAATTGGTATTAGAGCAAGGTTGGATTCGTCACGGTGGAATATATATATATATTGGTGGTTGTCAGTTGAAGATAGAAGAAGATTTTTGGCATTGAACATCTACAAAGAAATCTTTTTTTTTTTGTAATATCAAAATTGTTTGGAATCATATTTTAGTTCTATTTTTCGTAGTAGGTTCATAGTAGCAAGATCTATGTAGTGACCAGATTTGGTCATTAATATGATAAGGATGGGTGTATTGAAAAATTTAATATTGAGAAATTTAATAATAAGAATGATTTTGGCATGTGGCAAGTGCAAGTCTGAGACATCTTGATACAAAAGAAGTTACACAAGGCTTTGTTGGGTTAGAAAGCAAGACAAGTGAATATGTCAGATGAAGATTGGAAAAAGTTTGATCTGTATGTCATAGTACAATTAGACTATGTTTGATGAAGGAGATTACAAATAGCGTCAGGCATGAAAAATTTGCTACATCAATCTGGTCTAAGTTAGAAGATAAATATATGACAAAGTCACTGACATTTAGGTTGTATACAAAGAAGAAGTTGTAGATGTTCTGCATGAAAGAAGGCACAAATATGAATGAATACCTCAATGAATTTACGGAGTCATTGCATATTAGTTAAATATTGGTGAGAAGATTAAAGATGAAGATAAAGCTCTACTCCTTATTTGTTCGCTTCTTGAGTCATATAAGCACTTGGCCACTACTTTGCTTGATGAAAAGGAAACTTTGAATTTTGATAATGTCTCAGCTACACTCCATTAGAATGAGATAATAAAGATGACTATAGTTAGTGATCCTTAGTTAGATGTTTTAGTTGCAAGTGGTAGATCTTATGAGAAGCAATTTGATAGATCACGATTATGGGAGAAATCTTCAAAAGGAAGAACATTGACAAAAGATGAATGAACATTTTGTCATTAGATGGGGCATTAGAAGAAGGACTAACTGAGAAAATTAAGAAGAAGAATAATGTCGATATAAATATTGCACATGTTGAGGATGATACAAATTCTGATTATGTTCTAACTTGTTCATCATTATTATGTTGATCTAATGAGTGGATCTCAGATTCAAGTTGTACTCATCACATAGGTCCAAATAAAGTTTGGTTCTCTAATTTTGAAGAGGGCAATGGTGGTTCAATTTTTATGGATAATGACAGTGCCTGTAAAATTAGAGGGATAGGTACAATCAAGTTGAAGTTGAATGATGGAACAATCAGACATTTGATTGAAGTACGCTATGTGCTACATTTGAAGAAAAATATCATCTATGTGGGGTGTCGTTGAATCAAAAGGCTTTAAGGTCACCATTGAAACATGTGTTTTGAAGATTGTGTGAGGTGTATTGGTGGTGATGAAGGGAATTAGAAAAAATAACTTGTATTTTTTATAGGGAAATACAGTTTTAGTTGGAGCTGGCACGCTGATAAAGATCCTACATGCGAGTCTAAACGATAATTGAAATCAATTTTGGCTAAGGGATGAAGAAATCGAAGATTTGTGAGGTTTGCTGATATGGTAGCATATGTGGACCCAGTTGTTATAAAATGGTATAAGTGATATGTTTATCAATGATAAAAAATTTATTCATAGAGGCATACGTGGAGATGATAATATGTTGATGTAATTAAGTTGTTCTCGCCAAGGTAAAGATGTTAAAGATTGGGTGGTTCTAAACTACTCAATGTAAAATTCTAATTGGAAACAATTTCATTTGTATTAGTTTCCTAGTTAATGTTAACAATTTAGTTAATTTTGTATTTGAAAACTAATTAGAAATTGAAAACTATTTAGGACTTCTCTCTTATATAAACCCTTATTGGGGTATGTGAGATGTAGAAGTGCGAAATTGGGTTTTGTGTGAGGGGATTTGGGTAGATTTGATTATAGGTTATAACCTATTTTGTATTCTTTCATAGTGAATTATTTCTCATCTCCTATAGATGTAGGTTATACACTTTGTGTGTTCTTGTATTTGAGTTAATTTGCATTCATTTGGATTGTTGATTATTTTGTGTGTACACTTTATTTGATCAGCTTCCTCTTCTATTGCACACGACATGAAGACCTTATTGTTTGGTGTTGTTAACTTTAGCTAATTTATTATGCTATATTGATTAAAACCTAATAGTAAAATAGTGAACTACTTAAATTCATCTTATGTTAATCCTATATGGTGTATATTGTCAAATAGACTGTGGACCATTAAATATATCTTAATTTATCTTAGATGTAACTTAGGATAATTAAGATAATATATCATTTAACTTAAATGCAACAAAAAAGTTTACAAATTAAATTGCTAAGGCAGCATAATTTCACATAGTTCAAAATTTTATTTTCCTACTCCATGCCTAGAAAAACATTCATTAAAATTGCATTATCTTAGATTTACTTGAATCAAAGTGTTGTACTTATCTTTTATACGTTTGACACACGTGTTCTCTCATCAAGCTAATGATAAACTATTTGTTCCTCTTTATTGGGAAAAAAAAAACGAATAGAAACCAAAAACAAAAACAAAAGTTGAATATATATATATATATATATATATATATATATATATATATATATATTGAGTTTGCATTATGAAACTACGTATTGTCATACTCCTACATGTGCAGCTGGAATGTATATATTAGAGGTAGATAGGAAGAAATGCTACTGCTGTAATGACTTGTGCTTGTACCAATGTATTTTGACTAAATAAATAAAAATTTTGAGAAAATACTCGATAAATGCTTTTTTGGGAGAAAAATACAAAAATATCTAAAGAGTTCGAAATTCAGACAAGGTTAGAATGTGTTGGAAAGTGAAGGGTAAATTTGAAAAAAGGGGAGGCGTTCAAACTCCATCGTGTAATGTTAGACCATGTGCAGCATGTTGCAACATCATGGTTTCCCAAAATGAAGCATCATGGTTTCCTACAAAACATAATGTCAACTTTCTTAGGTAAGTGGAAGCATGACGTGGTAGATTATTTTGCCACCTATTAACATGTGTCTCCCATTTATCCAATGATGAGCCACATAGCATATAAAAACCATGAAGGTTGACTATAAATAGGGGTTCTAGCTGCATCGTTGATCATTTAATTTTGAACCAACTTTTGGAGGTTCATGAGAAAAATTAGAGTGGGTGGGATACGAGTTTGTGGTACTAATCAAGAAATGGTACTAAAAAGAAGAGAATGCCACCAAAAGGTCAAAGAATGGATCATTGAAAAGAGAGAACAAAGTCTTCAAAGTAGGTTAGTAGCAAGAAGGTATAATTTTATATTGATTTCCAATGATCTTTCCTTAAAATTTTGATAATGCTATGATGATTATCTATAGGGATATTTTTTTTCAAAACTAATAACTAAGGCGGACATGTAATTTATAGGAAAATAAGTCGAAAACATTGGAAAAAGTGATGAAAACATGATATGAAACCGTAACGAGACCATGTTTTGCACCTTCGGGCTTGGGAAGGATATGTGATTTCATGTAAGAATTTGTGATTTTGCACACTTCCAACCCTATATACCAAAGAAATGCCCCTAAATAACCTTAAATATAGGGATATGAGATGATTAAAATTGAGGAAATGTAACACCCCATTTCTTGGTCTTTCATTTTTGTCACATCGGTCACGCATGGAGAGATGTGCCATTAAATATCGGCACACATGTTATCTATCGAGAACTGGGACGTTACTTTTCTCGTATTCAATTCTCATTAAACACCATCTTGACATACTAACTCTCATATAAATAAATCATCAAACTCTTGGACACACCAAGGGGTAACAAATGGAAAGCATGGAGAAATCATCAATAATTAAATCACGAACTCAACATTTGAAGTTTAATAAAACGTGGAACAAAGTTTCCAACAAAAATTTTTCTAAGCATGGCCTATGTGGCCGAAGTCTAAATCATAAAAGCAACTAATAATTTAAAATTAGTCCAGAGGGCCATGCACCCAGTCTAAACCAACTACTCAAACAAATAAAACTCTGATAAGAACCTTGATAGTGAGGTTTGCAGCTACTACAATACTCAATAGTACTATTAACACGAACTGCCTTAGGTATCACCACGAGAGACCATTGGATCATACACAATACATCAATAACATTATTTAAATCAAACACAAAACATGTAACCACTTATCAAACATTAGGTGTTTCAAACATTAAGTTATCAACAATCGTTAATTAGACTGAAGGGCCAAAACCCTAGCATTCTGTCATCATTATTGTATCAAAGGAGACAAGAAAAATGCACAATATGTCAGATTTCAATGGGATAGAAAAAACACCCATTACCCAACTCGAGAACAAAAGACACACCCATCACTCCATCACTAAGAACTGGGGTCACACCCATAGTTCTAAAACATGCTGAAATCGACAATATAATATGATTGAAAAACTAAAAACAAACATAAATGCACTAAAGACTTAAAATAGTAAAATAAGAGTTCTAGAACTCCCCTCCACCTCAATTTGAGTTTCTTGGTGAATCCGACAAAGGTTCCCTTTATCTACCACTTTCAGAACCTAAAGAACTTTCAACCACCAACAAAGCACTCAAAACAACTCACTAGGAAACTAAAATTAAAGCTTCTCACTTGTGAACACAAGAGAAGTGAGAAGAGATGCCAAGAAAAGGGCTTAGAATAAGCAAAGAGGGAAGTGTTAACTCTATGCTTTGGGATTAGAAGAATGAGAGCATGAGCGGGTTTATATAGATGTTCAAGAGTACTAGCGGGATGTCTTGGTCAGTCTTGGGTAGCTTGGGCAGTTCACAAAGTTTGGGCAAGTTTCCAAACACTTATGGGATGGCTTGGATTGAAATAGGCACGTGGGCTCATGGGTACA
>JAJIYU010008129.1:0-18350 GCA_030144865.1 Tinospora cordifolia | reverse complement strand
AGAAGTTAAATTTTTCTTTACCTTTAATTGCCTTGATTTTATTAAATGTGAATTTGTACTATTGAATTTATTCTAAGGCATGTGGTATTGAAAAATAGAAAGTCAAGTGTGCATCACTTGTAAAGTAACATGACCCAACCCGCCAATTGTTAAGTCCACTGTCAAATAATGGTGGTTGTCCAAAACTCAAGGAATGTGGGGGTTGGGGTGTTACATGGATGCATGGTATACTTAAGCTGATGAGCTTCATCTAGTATGATCTGCTTACTTTGTCCATTTTAAGGTACACAGATCCTTTCCCGGAGCCTCAGGATATTCTTAGTATCTAACCTGAAGTCAGCATGCTTACCATGTGTAACTCCTTCGATCAGACTAATAAGCCATTTGTCTTGCCTTTGTTTATCCTTGATCTGGTGCAGAAGATCTGATTGGCAAGACATAGTGTAGAGGTAGGCTTGTTTTTTATTTAGAGTCACACCCAGCCCAAAGGCATTAATCAATTGGTACACTTGGCCTTTCTCTTCCTCCTATTTGTTGAACTTCCTACTCAAGGCATCAGCCACTACATTGGCCTTCCCCGGATGGTAGCGTAGTTGGAAATCACAGTCTTTCAAGAACTCATCCATCTCTGTTACCTGAGGTTCAACTCCTTCTGGGTGTAAATGTACTTCAAGCTCTTGTAATCTGAAAATAGATTAAATTTCTCGTCGTAAAGGTAGTGACTCCAAATCTTCAGGGCAAATACAATGGCCGCTAACTTTAGGTCGTGAGTAGGGTAATTTTTTTCATAAACCTTCAGTTGTTGTAAGGCATAAGCAATTAATTGTCGTCCTTGCATCAATATCGCTCCTAGTCCACTCAATGATGCATCAATATAAAGGGTAAAGGTAACACCATGGGCTGGTGTGACTAGAATAGGGGTCATAGTCAATCTCTTCATCAGTTCTTGGAATGATCATTCACACTTCTCATCCTGAGTGAACTTTACTCCCTTCTTGGTTAGCTTGGTCATAGATTCTGCTAGTTTAAGGAAATCTTGGACGAACCTTCTGTAGTATCTAGCTAGGCCTAATAAACTCCTAATTTTTGTAATTGTCTTTGGCTGCTTCCAATTCATGATAGCTTTCACCTTCTCTAGATCTACAGAGATGCCTTCTACTGATACTACATGACCAAGGAACTTGACTGTCTTCATCAAGAATTCACACTTGCTAAACTTGGCATATAGTTGGTGGCTTTTGGGGGGTTTCTAACACTATCCACAAGTGTTCCAAGTGTTCTGCTTCTGTCTTTGAGTAAATCAAGATGTTGTCCATAAATACCACCAAAAAGTGGTCAAGATATTGTGTAAACATTCGATTCATTAAATCCATGAATGGTGCTAGTGCGTTGGCCAAACCAAAGGGCATCATAGTGAACTCAAAGTGTTTGTATCTTGTTCTGAAGGTTGTCTTGTATATGTTAGACTCTCGATTTCTCAACTGATGATAACCCGACCTAAAATCAATTTTTGAGAACTGAGTAGCTCCTCTCAATTGATCAAATAGGTCATCAATCCTTGGTAGGGGGTACTTTTTTTAATTGTAGCTTGGTTCAACTTTCGGTAGTCGACACATTGTCTCATGTAACCATTTTTCTTCTTTATGAATAGTACAGGAGCTCCCCAAGGTGACTCACCCGGCCTGATAAAGCCTTTCTCTCGGAGCTCGTCGAGTTGAGACTTCAACTCAATCAGTTCTCCTGGTGCGATTCTGTAAGGAGGTATGGCTATAACATTGGTTCTATGGTAAAGTTCAATCTTGAACTCTAATTCTCTAGCAAGTGTTAGTCCAAGTAATTCATCTAGAAACACATCTTTGTACTCACTAACTAGTGTCAGGTCTTGGATTTTCTTTAGTTCAATAGGTTCTTCTTTAGAGAGTTCCTCAAGCTCATTCTTCTGCCTTAAGTAGTTCATCATGGCTAAGGTTGGACTCCTCGGTAGTCTTCGCATATGCCCATTGATTTTATAGGTTTTCCTAGAAGGTAGGGTTATGGTCACTCGTCTTTTAGGACAATCTATCTAGGCTTGCTACTGGTCTAACCAATCCGTCCCCAAGATTCATCATAACCATAAAAAGGTAAGGTATATAGGCAATTGTTAAGAGTTTATCCCCAAACCTTAGGTCACAACTACACATTCTTTTTGAATTCACAGTAGTCCTTATTGGGGTGGACACATTCAAAGTCACAAGTGGTGTTTTCATCACAAGTTGTAACCTATCAGTTAGTTCTTCAAAAAATGAAAGATTTAGAGGCACCTGAGTCAAACAACAATTTCACAGCAACATTGAAAAACAAAAATGTACCTTCCATTGCAGGGACTTGGTCTTTCTGAGCATCAATAGTGAACATTTTGGCCTGGTTCTACCCGCGAACCTGGTTATGCCCCTGATTGGCATTTGGCTGTTCTTGTTTCCCTTGACCGTTCTGACCTCCTCCTTGTTATAGCTATTGTTGAGGAGCTCGAGCCTATACATTAGGATAATCTCTAGCCAAATGACCCTTCTGGTTGCACACAAAATAAAGCCCTTGCTTCCTTGCCTGTTCCCTTGACTCGTTCTTGGTCTGCCCCTATTTCTGTCTATGTGGTGCTTTCCCACCATTATTTCTTTTCTTCTGAGCCCCTTGATCATTTTTATTCTCGAGCCTCTTATTCTTCCCCCTCAACCTTTGTTCCAAGTTGAGTTTTTGTTCTAGTGTCAAGGCTTTTTTACGACGTCTTTGTAAGTTTTTAGGCCTAGAATCTTCACTATCTTTTAGATCTCCATCTTGAGTCTCTATGTGAATTGATTGGCCTTCCTTTTATCTTCCCTGATCAGATTTGATGAGAATTTGGCTAGTTCAGTGAACTTCCTTTCATATTCAGCTACAGTCATGTCCCTCTGATTCAATTGAACAAAGTCCTCTTATACCTTGCTCAAGGTCACTTCCGGAAAGAACTTTTCATATAAGATCTTTGTGAAGTTCTCCCAGCTCATAACATCAACATCTGTATTAGGGTCTATCTTCATCATATGCCACCAACTTCTATCTAGTCCTTTGAAGTGGTGCATGGCCAGTGCCACCCGTCTTGACCTAGTTACCTTTAGTGCATTCAGAATTTCCTCCATCTCTTGGTACTGGTGGTTCGCCGAGATGTAATCTGTAGTACTATCAAAATGAAGGAGGGTGGAGCTTTTGTAGCTCTATCAGCATCTTCCTCTGTTTCTCATCATCCAAACCCTTCTAAGCCCTCTAATGTTCAGGATCTTGGGTCACAGGTTCTGGCTATTAAACCTAGATGGGTTCAGGTGCTTGAGCCTGAGGTACTGCTTGAGAGAGAATATCTAGGATAAAGCCCTCATCAGTTGATCCATAACTCTTCGAACAACTTCAGTCATCATGTTCTCCATTCAAGCCTCCATGCCAACATGTATTTCCTGATCCCTCTACTCTGTCTCATCAGAAGTGGTGGATCGAGTAGCGTACCTTCTTATTCCAGCCATCGTCTACAAATCGAGTACGTTGTCAACATTTGCCTCGTCAAACATTCGTAGTATCATGAATCTAGATTCATGTTTCTAGGTTCTCAATTTGTTTAGTGATTTAACAGTTTATGCTTCTAGATTTTTGTCTATTCTTGGGCACAAGATTTGGTCTCAAAGTAAATAAACATTACATGTATATTACACAATCATGCAATCAAGCTAGCACAACAAGGTTTCAAGCTTCCACTAAAGCTTTCATGTTCAAGAATCTCATTCCACTCTATCCCTTCCATTTAGGCTTTCACCCATAATAGAGTTGCACCCAAACAATTTTGTAAATTGCTCGATAGCTAAGGTTCCGGAGCCTACTATACTCCATCATCCCATACCAGTGAGCATAGAGAAACCCATTTTGACAGAGTTATTGATAATTTTCCACATATGGTCCATCATTTTTTGAGTCTAGGCTTCCTCTATACCCCTGAATTCCTATGCATCTCATACTACACAGAAACCAAAAGATACAGAAGCTTCTTGGTCCTGTGTCCTGATCAAACAATTTTTTGTTTTCACACGAATTTCAGTCTCTAACCCTATGTCCTAGAGATTTATGCTTTTGATCCACTATGCCACCCATGGGTACACCCATGTCTTTAACTAAGGTCAATCCCCAAAACCCATGGTTTCAATCTGGTTGACTCACAACCTTTGTCTAGTCAAGATATCACCTTTGGCATCTTTTTTAACTTCTAATCAGTTTCTTGCCATAATTTTTTACCTTCTAATTTTCTTTTATATAAAGTAAAGGTGTTCTTCAACTTAGACTAGTAGTATAAGCTGGTGGGATAACCTCCAGATCGAGCAGCGACATCGAAGTTTGCTTAACAATTGCGCATTCTAAGGCGAGAGAACCCACCTCCCTTTCAATGTTTAACTTTACTCGGGACAAGGCTTACCCACTATCAGCTCAACTTGCAGTCTCTGTATCCAAACAAAACATTTCAAAACATATATTCCCTATTGAAAACACTTTCTAAATCGTTTTTCAATTTCAAAAATAGAAGGTAGGGCATTCAAATATTCCATTCAATTCAAAGTGAAACCCTAGTTGGAGTTTCTAATTCTAGTTAAACAGCCACTGATTAACTTTCTAATTCTAGCCCAACAACACATGTTTAGGCTTGACTTTCTATTCTACCCCAAAGCATCTATTTCTTAGGCTCTAATACCACTTTTGAAACACACCAACCCCCTAGAAACAGGTTTAAGCTCAATTACAAGGCGAGTTGAGTCCTATGTTACATTAACAACTGCACAACTTGCATCACATTCTATTATCTCAAGTCTTATTATGTATCACCTCAATCCCCAAGAGACAGGTTTAAGCTCAACCACAAGGCATGTTGGGTCATATGTTACATTTACAAGTACACAACTTGTATCTCAATTCTTTTATTCTAATACTTATTGAAATACTCATAAATACACTTCCATTGAGTTTGAAATTCAACAAGATAATATAAGTGAATAAAGGAAAACTTCAAACTCTTTATTTATAAAATAAAGAAAAATATTACTGAATTCATATAATCGAAAGAAAGATTACATAACTCTAAAATTTAAAAGTAAAATTCAGTAGAAGTCTTTATTCAAAATTTGGGCAATATGCCCTTACGTAGAAACTTTCTAAAAATAGAGTTTCTAATCCCTTAGCAAGCTTGATCATGTATTTCAAATTTTTGAAAAATAAAAGGAAGGGGTGATGACATAGCCCAGTGGATCATTCATCAAACTACTAATTTTCTAATTCAAATCAAAAGTACATCCAATTTCAATCACTTACAAGCATTAAGTGTTTCAAACAATAACTTGTTAGTGTTGTATATTTGACCAAAAAGGGTTTTTAATCCCTTGATATTTTTCATTAAAATACTCCTATTCTAGGATGAAATGACAATTCATCTTGTCACATTCCATTGAAAATAGTGATCACATGTCCACATTTCAAGTATTTTAAGACACATCTACACTTAGTAATATTATTCATATACACTAAGTATGTGCAAAGAACACCCATAGCATCACTTAGACTACTATGATGGTATGTGATTTTTATCTTCATTTTCTCATATTTAATTTCAAATAAATATAAAACAAGATCATAATAATTAATATCAAAATTTAAATAATCAAGAGAACATGGAAACATACATGACATGCTTGAAAATTTAAAAATAAGCCTAAGCATGGTTTCTAAGCATATTATGCTGCCATGTACGAATTAAAACATGAAAACATGTTAAATTGAAAATAAAACTTAATCAAACATGCTTCAAATGGAAATATAAGCATGTTGAAAACTAAAAACAAACATAAATATACTAAAGACTTTAAGTAGTAAAGAAGTGAGTTCTAGAAATCCCCTCCACCTTAGTAGTGGTTCCTTCAAAAATTTCAGCAAAGCTTCCCCCCAACATCTAGCACTTTCACACAACAATAAAATCACTCAAAACAACTCACTATAAGACTGAAATTAGAACTTTTGACACAAGAGAAAAAAGAGAAGTGAGAAGAGGTGTGAAGAAGAGGGCAAGAACAAACAAAGAGGGAAGTATCAACTCTTTGATTTGGGATGAGATGAAAGTGAGCAAGGGGGTTTATATAGATATTCATGATAGCATATAGGACCTCCTAGGGCATCTTTGGGTAGCTCATAAAAATTTGGGCAAGTTTCTATACATAAAGGGGACGGTTTGCATAAAGAGGGCAAATGTACTCATGGTTGGCAAGTAGGGCCACTATGGCTTTCTAATTCAAAAGATATGAGTACAATCTTGCTCCCTAACTTTGTTTGAACACAAAAGAGGTTTAAATTATATTGTAATTCAAATGGAACGTCCCCTATGTGCTCATGGCAACTTTCCTTTTCAGTTTCCTTGCTTGCTCATCACACAAACACACAATAAATACTTTCCCATTTTCTTATTTCTTGGGCATCAAACATGGGTGTACAATATCAAATTTGAGGGGACACCATATAATAGTCAAAGATGCTCATCTTGGTTCCAAGAAACTATCTAAATAGGGTTGTTCACATGCATGCACACACACATGTACGTGGTTGGGCCGATTTTCACACACCAATTTTTGTATATGTTGTCCAATTAGTTGGTTCATGTCACCTTACTTCATTTCAAGTTGTTTTGGGTGCCTAAAGGTCACCAAATAATACTTTTGAAAACCTACCAAATTTAACCCTGAAATGTGTTTGGTTTCATTTTGCACCCAATTTCACTGAATTGATCTTGAATTTCATTTAATTAAATACAGAGTTTTCAGGGTATTACATATTATTTTTCAATGAGTACACAACCCAATTATTTAGCTTTAAATTTAACAAGACTATTACAATAGAGATAAAAAAATATTCAATCTTTATTTACTTAATAAAAGAGTAAATACTTTAAACTCTTTTTTATTCAAATAAGTAAAAGATTACATGCTTTAATTCAAATAACTAAAACTTGAAAGAGAGTACATGTCTATTAAAAATTGAATTAAAATTCAGTTGAAGTCAAATAAATCTAAAGTAAGCAACATGCCCTTACACTGAAAAAAAAAAAAAACTTTCCAAAATCTAAAAACTTTCTAAATATAACAATATTAGATTTTCATTGCCATCATATTCAATTTCCTGAAAATGTTAAAAAGAAAAGGGTAAGCACATACCCCAGTCGATCATCCATCAAACAACTAGCTTATTATTTCAAATTTCTAACACATCCGAATTACACACTTTCAAACATTAAGTGTTTCATACACCAAATTGGTTCAAGTTGATTTTATGACTGAAAGGGTTCTACTCTATTGATGTTCTTAATTTAGATACCCCTCTCTAGGGTGGAAAGACATTTCTTTGTTACTTTCCATTGGATGCCACATACCAAGTATCCCTTAGTTGAACTTTGCATCTACACACTCCAATCATGTGCTAAGAACACCCATAGCACTCATACGGGTCACTATGATAGTACGTGGTTCTTATCTTCACTTTTGTATATTTAAAATCACATAATCATAAAAAAAATTTAGAAAATAAATTTCAAAAGTTTAAACAACCAAGAAAGTATGGAAACATCATATGGCATGCTTGAAACTTTGAAATAAATCCTAAACATAGATTCTAAGCATGACATGCTCTAATGAGTAATTAAAACATAAAACCATGTTGAACTGAAAATAAAACATAATTAAACATGCTGAAAACTGATATTAAACATGTTATAATCTAAACTAAACATGCAAGAACATGCTAGGAATTCAAAATAAGAAGATAGTGTTATAGAAACCCCCTCCACCTTATGATGTATTCTCCCAAAAATTTAGCAAAGGTTCCCAATGTCCAAGCACTTCCAAACACCAACAAAAATCACTCAATCAACTCATTATAATACTAAAATTAAAGCTTCTCACTTATGAGCACAAAAGAAAAGAGCAATGAGAAGAGATGCCATGAAAAAGGCTTTAGAGAGAACAAGAGGAAATCTCAACTCTTGTTCTTGGGATGAGAGGACTGAGAGCTTAGAGGGGATTTATATAGATGTTCAAGAGCACAAGGGGGACGTATTGATTAGTCTTGGGCAGCATAGAAAGTTTGGGAAAGTTTCTAAACAAGAGGGGATAATTTGCTTTGGAATAGGCAAGTGTACTCATGGGACAACTAAGACTTGCTGATTTCATATGAGCTATTATTTGATTCCCTAACATATTTCTTATTTAATTTAGGAGAATATTTTTCAGACTTTGATCCATTCTAATCTCAATTGGGATGTCCCGTATTAGGCTGCTTCATGGTTGAAATATTTCCTAGACATCACTTTGCTTGGTCATCACATGAATAAGTATTCATATATTTGTATGTCACTTACTATAATTATTCATATGTTACTGGCATTATTCTATAATTATTCATATGTTATGCATACGTTAAACTGCATTTTTATATCAACAATCGAACAATTTTATACTTGCATTATTCGGATATTATTCTTGCATATACTATTATTAATACATTAATCATCGGTTAGTATGTTATACCTCTACCATGTTACTGACATTATTCTATAATTAGTATATGTTATGCATACGTTATACCGCATTTTTATATCAACAATCAAACAATTTTTATTCTCGCATTATTCAGATATTATTGTTGCATTATACCATTACTCGCATTATTTCATAATTATTCATACGTTATACATACGTTATACCGAATTTTATTCATATGTTCTCCCTGCATTTTTTACCAAAGCAACCACACAATTTTATATCCGTATTATTCAGTTATTATTCTTACGTTATACCATTATTAACGCATTAATCATAGGTTGGTATATTATACCTCTACCATGTTACTGGCATTATTCCATAATTATTCATATGTTATGCATACGTTATACCGCATTTTTATATCAACAATCGAACAATTTTTATACTCGAATTATTCAGATATTATTGTTGCATTATACCATTACTCGCATTATTTCATGATTATTCATATGTTATACATACGTTATACCAAATTTTATTCACATGTTATCCCCGCCTTTTCTACTAAAGCAACCGAACAATTTTTATACTCGTATTATTCAGTTATTATTCTTGCATTATACCATTATAGACGCATTATCCAATTGTCAGCATACATTATACCTCTGCCATTACTGGCATTATTCTATAATTATTCATATGTTATTCGTATATTATACTGCATCTTATTCACACGTTAACCCTGCATTATTCATATGTTAAGCCCGCATTTTTGTATCAACAACTGAACAATTGTTATACTCGCATTATTCATATATTATCTTCACATTATACTACAAAAAAAATATAAAAAGAAAAAAAACCAGTTCCCGCCTTAAAAAAATTTGACGCGGGTATACTCATCTTCTTTAGAGTCACTATTGTTCGATTGTCTTCTTTGTGAGTTTAAGTTATTCGATTTTCACTGCTCATCTTTCTTCGTGCATTTTTCATTTGTTGTTGTTGTTCTTCTTTTGGTATTTGGGAACGAAATATCTGTTTTTGCATTTGGGAACGAAATCTCTACTTGCAATGATTGGTCTTCTTCTTCGTGCATTTCAGTTCATTGGTATTATTTGTTTGTCTTTCTTCTGTTAATCGTAATTCATTATTTGCAAAATCGTTGCAGAATAGCTGCAGAATCAACACAATCATTTGCTTGTAACTATTGTTGTCCTTCTTTGGGTGTTTGGGAATAAAATCTCTGCTTGTCCTGGGTACAAATCTCTACTTCTGGGTTTGGTAATTGTTGTTGTTCTTCTGTTATTATTTTTCGTCATTTGCTATTGACTTCTACTAAGGCTGACTTATTCATTTTTTGCTATTAACTTGTTTTTGTTCTTCTATTTAGGAATTGATATATTTGGCTACACATGGATAAAAAGTGGGTCCATATTTCAAGGTTAACTCTCACATTTAAAATTAGATAGAATTATTTATTGTTTGGTTACATTATTCAAAATTTAAGTAATTTTCATTTTTTTTAGGTTGTTTCAAGAGTATAGACATGGTTCTCGAAATTTTATCAATTTTACACATGCAAGTTTAGGAAATATAGACATAATATCATATCCTTGTACAAAATGCAAGAACTTGGATCACCACCATTATGATTTAGTATATGAGCATTTAGTCATAAAAGGTATGGATCCTACATATACTAATTGGTTTTTTCATGGAGAAAGGCTTGAAACATGTGGTTCTATCTCTGAAGATATACCCATGAATGATACATACAAAATGTAAAAGGACCATACATATATTCAAAAAGATCATGATAGACAGAATGAGCATGAAATTGAAGAGGATGACCTAACAAATTTAGTTGAAGAGGCAGAGACATCTTTATATCCTAGTTGCTTGGAGCATACTAAAATTTCAGCAATAATAGTTCTATTTAAGTTAAAAGCTTCATATGGTTTATCAGACACTAGTTTAATGAATTGCTTAAGATTGTTGGTGATTTGCTTTCATCTGATCATACTCTTCTTAGTTCTTTATATGCAACAAAAAGACTTTTAAAGGCATTTGATCTTGGGTATGAGAAGATACATACTTGTATTAATGATTGTTGTTTATTTAGAAATGAGCTACAATACACAGATCTATGTCCCAAATGTGGTTCGTCTAGATGGGAATCTAAGTACACTCAAACAAAGACAAAAGTTCCTAAGAAAATGTTGCGTTATTTTCCAATAATTCAAAGACTTTGAAGTATGTATGGAGTGGCTAAAATAGCTGAACAATTGACATGGCATCAAAATAACAAAAGTACAGATGGGAAAATGAGGCATTCGGTTGATTCACCTACATGGGAAACTATAAATGACATGCATTAGATCCTAGAAACATTAGATTTGGTTTGGCTACGGATGGTTTTAATCTTTTTCAAGACCTTAGTTCGAGGTACAATTGCTGGCTAGTAATATTAGTTACATATACCTTGCCTCCATGGTTGTGCATGTTGAAGGATAATTTAATGTTGACATTACTCATTCCTGGGCCAAAACAACCAGGAAATGATATAGATATTTACTTAGCACCTTTGATAGACGATTTTGAATTGTTATGGACAAATAGAGTTGACATGTATGATGCATTTACAAAATCAAAATTCAACTTAAGAGCAATCTTAATGTGGACTATAAATGATTTTCCTGCTCATGCAAATATGTCTGGGTGGTCAACAAAAGCAAGATTTGCATGTCCTATTTTTTGCTTGGATACTTGCCCTAAATGGTTACATCATAGTCAAAAATTCTCATACAATGGTCATAAAAGATTTTTAGTTCATGGCCATCTATACCGAAAAAAAAACTTGGTTTAATGGTAAACAAGAGCTACGAGGAAAAATCAAAGTGGTTTACAAGTGAAGCAATTCTTACGGAGGTAGAAAATATTGTAAACGACTGAGGAAAGAGTAAAAAAAGGAAGGAAAAGACAAAAGAGGAGGAACATATATGGAAGACGAAGTCAATTTTCTTTGAATTGTCATATTGGAAGGTATGCTTACAAATTTGTGTCATTGTACTCTAAATTCATTTGTTTTGTAAAATATAATATAGATTCATTCTATTTCATAACATATGAAGTAATTAAGTCAAATTTATGTAGAGCTTGCTTTTACGTCATAATTTGGATGTGATGCACATTGAAAAGAATATATGTGATAGTATTATTCACACACTTCTGGATGTGAAAGGCAAATCAAAAGATGGACTCAATGCTCGTAGAGATTTGGAATGCATGAATATTATGACTGAGTTACATGTTGAGAAGCAAGGAGATCAATTATATTTACCTATCGCAATGCACACTCTTTCAAAATAAGATAAACAAATTTTTTGTAGAAGATTAGCAAATTTGAAGTTACCTGACGGTTATGGGTCTAACATTGGAAATTGTGTGTCAATTAAAGAATGTAAGATACTTGGCTTGAAGTCACATGATTGTCATTTATTAATGCAACAAATTTTGCCTGTTGCTTTGAGAGAAATTTTACCAAATGGTCTAAGATATGCAATTTTACGACTTTGCAGATTTTTTTAATGTACTTTGTGATAGGATCGTTGATCGAAATTTATTATTGGACTTGGATGATTCAAAAGTTGAAACTTTGTGAATGTTTTAAAGGTTCTTTCCTCCATCTTTTTTTGATATTATAGTTCACTTAACAATTCATTTGTGACGAGAAGCTTATTTGGGTAAACCAGTCTAATATCGGTGGATGTATCCATTTGAGAGGTAGAATATATATCACTTTAATGTGTTTAGCTACTTTATTATATATGTATCTTAGTCCATTGCTCACCAAATAATTTAATGTACTAATCTTTGTGGCGTTTTAGATTCATGAAAGTGCTAAAGGGCTATGTTAAGAATTGTGCACGACCGAGGGCTGTATAGTTGAACAATAACTTGCCAATGAGTGTACCATTTTTCGTAGCAAATATATAGAGAAAGCACATGAGGTGGGGATTCGATCGACACACAATGAAGATGTTGAAAATGAAGATGAAGATAATGAAATAGAATTGGAGGGTTACCCAATTCTTAGTAAAAAGAAAGTTGTGCTTCCGTCTGATAACTTGGATATTGCTCACCGTTATATTTTATTAAATAGTTTAGAAGTTCAACCTTACATAGAGAAGTATATTATTCTTATAATCCATATCATAAATTATGAATAACATAGTGCTTCGTTCAAGTTGGAGCTAACTTTATGTTGTTTATTAGAATGCACTTGAATGAACTTCAACATTCAGATAGAAGATTATTAAGGAATGAACATTTGTTATATAAAAGACACATGGATGAATTTAATAGATGGATTCGTGATAAGGTGAACAAACATTTTTCAACATGCATTTCCATTTATTTTAGCAAAGTAGTACTCGTTATATTCTTTTTGCCATATGATTAGATTAAGGAGCTTGCTGGACATGACAATGTTTCTAATAAGCTAACATGGCTCACACTAGGGCCTAGGGAGCAAGTATTATCGTCTCAGGGATATGTAATAAACGGTCTTTGTTTTCATACAAAAGATGCACAAAAATCTCGACAAAATAGTAACGTTTCAATTGAAGCAATAACTCTTTGTAGGTCTAGTGTAAAAGATCAATCACAACAATCTGGGGAGGTCACTTATTATGGTGTCTTAAGAGATATCATATTTTTTATTACCATACATTTCTTGTGCCTATTTTTAAATGTGATTGGGCTAATATTGTCAATGGTGTCAAGAAAGAAGAAGGATTTACATTAGTCAATCTTCATGAGAGACAATCTCAATTTGATAAGGATCCATTTATTCTTGCACCACAAGTAAGACAAGTTTTCTATTTTAGAGAATATGAAACATCAAACTGGTATGTCATTTTGAGAGCTCCTCCAAGAGGTTTTCATGAGTTACAAGCATATGAGGAAAGTATAAACTTAACACATGAGCCTATGAACATGCCAACATTTGGAGATGGAAACGTGGAACACTGTGCTAGGATTGACCTAAATGACACTATTTTGTGAATAATGTAAGCATCAAGTTCTATACTATAACTCATTATTCGTTTTTCTTGATTGAATTTTGTGATATGATGGTTATTTATTATATCTAAAGTAATTAGTTAATTCCTTTTCATTTTGTATCAACAGGCATATTATATCTTCTATAGCCACTATGACAAAAAAGAAGACTTTAGAAGCGGGTGAAGTAAGTATTCGCTTTTCAATTACTATTATTTTCCTCGTGGCTACTATTATTCTTCTTTAGTATAAGGTATCTACTCTTTCACGTTCATGATTTATAATATTTGTTGATTACTATTATAGCTTTTGGTTTAAAATAAACAATGTTGATTACTATAATAGCTTTTGGTTTAAGATTAATAAACAATGTAAAATTTCATCTCTTTTACGTATATATGCTTTTTAAGAAACATTAATATAGAGCTAGGTTTAGGTGTCTAAACCCCTAGTGGGGCTAAGTGTTCTATCAATCATGTAAAACTATGCATAGTATCATTTTTAGTTTTGTTCTTATATGTCTTTGTTAGATATTGAGTTGTTTTAACTATTACAGTTGCTCTTTAGCTCTTATTCTTATTTTTTTAAATAAAATTAATCTAATTAACTTCATTTGCTTTTTGATTTAGGTATATATATAAAGATTGGAACAATGGAGAACTTGAGTTTATATGCTTGGATTGTGTGTCAAGATGAGACGTGATGATCCTTTAAGAAGAATTTTTGCTTAAGAACTTTTTATTTTTGTTTATTATGATTAATAACGATAAGTAGTGTAATAATAATTATATTACAATTTTTGATGGATTGTATATATATATGTTTGACATTATGAAATTTATTATTCCTAACTGATAATAAATGAGTCATTTGAAATGATAGGACAAATGTTTAATAATGTTTATTTAATATTATGAATTTGATACAAGTAAATATATGCAATATAGATTGTAGTAAAATAATTTTACCATTAAAAAAAATTGACACATATGACAATGTTCAGTTTTCGCTGTAAGATACATGATATAACAACATGCGGACGATTGTTGTTGAAAAAGATTAAAAAGGCAAGGTTTTTCACAACGTTCGCCCGTTGTTATAATATGTTTACAACAACAGGCATTATGACTGTTGTCGAATATGTGTTAAAAGATTGAAACATTTAACAACCTGTGAACGTTGTTGTAACCTTAGCTTTAGAACGATACACAATGCATTACAACAACACACATGTGACTGTTGTTAAAGGTTAGGTTTTCCACAACGTGCGCCTATTGTTATAACATCTCTACAACAACAGACATTGTGACCGTTGTCGAATATGTGTTAAAAGATTGAATCATTTAACAACGGGCGAATATTGTTATAACCTCACTGTCATACTGATACACAACGCTTTACAATAACATTGTTAAAAGTAGTCAGCTATTTAACAACACCCTGATTGACAACATCACCATGAACGTTGTTGTATGGGTATAACAACGAACATTGCACGTTGTTATAGGTGCGATTTCTTGTTGTGTTAGTAAAACTTGAGTGCAAAATGAAACCGAGCTCATTTTAGGGCTAAATTTGGCAGGTTCCAAAACTCTCATTTAGTGCCCCTTAGGGACCCAAAACAACTTGAAATGAATGTGACATGAACCAACTAAGGGGACAACATATCCAAAAATTAGAATAATTGGTCAAGGTTAGGTTTTCATTTGCCAAACGCCCTTCGAAAGGCTCAAATTAGAAAAAATTGTCATTTAGGATACTTCAGGGGATCGAAATGACCCAAAATGAAATGGAATGGCACAAACTAACAAAATGAATCACATATCCAAAAATCAGAACAATTGGCCAAGATTTGGATTTTTATTTGCCTTGTGACCTTAGTGGGTCTTAAATAAGGAAAGTTTTTGAAGGAAAATCACCTAGGGCCAAACCATACCTTAAAATGTGTATTAGGTTCATATGATTCCAAAATTATAGGATATAAATCATAATTCCATGTAAATAAGTAGATATTCATTTTTATTTGATTATTGTGAACCCATGAAGTCATGACCACCCCTAACATGTGCAAGTTACATGGGTGGAACACCATGATCATGTGCACCCTACCCTGCCCAAAGCTTCATGGGACGTGTCCATTATTTGAATCCTTGTAAAATGATTCCATGTTCAATACAAATGATTCAATACACCCACATTAGTAGAGGTTTTACATGGTGTAGAAACCATGAGACATGATTCTATATACAACCCCACTTGATTGTGTACAGCCACACCCACTTAAGCCAAAATCAGCCCAACCATGTACATGTGTGTGTGCACACATGTGAGCACCCCTATTTAGATAGTTTCATGAAATCAAGATGAGCATCTCTGACTATTATATGGTGTCTTCTCAGATTTGATATTGTACACCCATGCTTGATGTCCAAGAAATAAGAGAATGGGAAAGTATTCCTTGTGTGTTTGTGTGATGAGCAAGCAAGGAAACCAAAAAGAAAAGTTGCCATGAGCACATATGAGACGTCTCATTTGAATTAGAATATGATTTAAACCTCTTTTGTGTTCATACATAGTTAGGAAACAAGATTGTACTCATATCTTTTGAATTAGAAAGCCATAGTGGTCCCACTTGCCAACCATGAGCACACTTGCCCTCTTTATGTAAATCATCCACTTATGAGTTTGGAAACATGCCCAAACGTGGTGAGCTGTCCTAGTTGCCCTAGATGCCCCCTTGTGCTCATGAACACCTATAAATACCCTTCTTGCTCACATTCATCTCATCCCAAAGTAAAGAGTTGACACTTCCCTCTTTGCTTGTTTTTGCCCTCTTTATGGCACCCCTTCTCACTCTCTTTTCTTTCTTGTGTGAGAAGTTCTTATTTCAATATTTTAGAGAGTTGTTGAAGTAGGTTTGTTGGTGATTGGAAGTTCTTAAAGTTTTGAAAGTGGTGAATAAGGGGAACCTCTACCAAATTCTACAAAGAAACTTGGATTAAGGTGGAAGGGATTTCTTGAACTTTTACTTTACTCTTTCAAATTTCTAGCATGTTCATGCTTGTTTGAATTCTAGTTTTCAGTATGTTTTATTTTAGTTTAAACATGTTTAATAATACTTTAATTTTAGTTCAGTATGTTTTTATGTTTTAATCACTCATGAGAGCAAGCCATACTTAGATCCATGTTTAGGATTTACTTCAATGTTTCAAGCATGCTTTGTAATGTTTTCATGCTTTCTTAGTTGTTTAAAGTTCTAATATTTACATTTTGAATTTATTTTATGATTACTTGATTCTTAAATATAAGAAATTAAAGATAAGAACCACGTACTGTCATAGTAACCTGTATGGGTGTTATGAGTATTTTTAACAAATGCTTGAAGTGTATGGTTGGGGGGCGCAACTAACAGATACTTGGTATGTGGCATCCAATGAAAAGTGACAAAGAAATATTTTTTCACCTTATAGAGGGGTATGTAAATTAAGAACATCAAGGGAGTAGAACCCCTTTTAGTCTTAACGTCAACTACAACCAAAAAGTTGCTTGAATCACTTAATGCATGAAAGTGTTTGAATTTGGATATGTTATTAATTTCAAATTATAACTTAGTTGTTTAATGAATGATCCACTAGCTATGTGCTCTCCTCTTCCTTTTATTTTTCATGAATTTGACATGCATGATCAAGCTTTCTATGGAATTAGAAAGTTTATTTTTAGAAAGTTTCTATGTAACGGCATATTGCCCAAATTTTGAATAAAGATTTTCACTAAATTTTTGTTTTAAATTTTAGAGTTATGTACTCTTTCTTTTGATTATATGAATTCAATAATGTATTTCTTTATTTTATTTTGAATAAATAAAGAGTTTGAAGTTTTTCTTTATTCACTTGTATTATCTTGTTGAAAATTAAACTCAATCGAAGTGTATTTATAAGTATTTCAATAAGTGTTAGAATAAATGAATTGAGATGCAAGTTGTGTACTTGCAGGACCCAACTTGCCTTTTGGTTGAGCTAAAACCTATCTCTAGGGGTAGGGGTGTTATAATTACTGCTCAGAGACCCATTGCAATTTGATTTTTTGGCAATTGGGGCATTTTTTCCTCCCTAACACTCCATGAACTGTTATCACTTAAACCATGTATGGGAAGAGAAGAATTGATAGTGGTGGTTAGGGTTCTCTATGAGCACGAGCAACTAGGGTTTTCTTGTGAGGACGTAGGTGAGCAACTACGACTGTGAGTGAGTCCAAGTGATTAGTGTTCCTGCGCTTATGTATATATTATCAATCGACAACTAAGGGTTTACGTAGTCCCTCAAGCTTCCATTTTTTATTTCCAATCGCAGGACCATGGTTTTTGGGCAGAGGACCGCGATCCTCTTAGACCACATAAGTTAGACGCAATGTCGCGACCCACTCTGTAAAGGTGACGTCACGACCGGCACATAATACCATATACGCTACTCCTACGTATATAATACTATGTCAGCCTCTCACAGTTAATCCTACTAAATATCCCTACCGAAATTTTGACAGAGTCTCCTCTAAAACTTTGACTTATCCCAAAAATTTCGTCACCTGATAAACAATATTATGATCCACAAACATACACAGTATAATTCATATATCATTCACAAATCAAAAGTATTTTTCACTCTCATCTTAGTGAAAGTAACCTGATATCTCTCTGGTGATATTACATATACAGTGATAAGTATAATT
>JAJIYU010008128.1:0-18305 GCA_030144865.1 Tinospora cordifolia | reverse complement strand
TTTGTACCAGGATGCTCTATCCGACAGACAAAGACAAGAGGATTCAGAAGCCCCCAGTTATACTCTGACACCCCCTTCTCTATTTATTTTCTAAGTCCATTTATTAAGTTCTAACTCTTTATTCAATTTGAAAATCACTTTGACAATGGATTAATGGTACTTAAAAGAAAAATAGTTTTCTTTACAATTTATACCTTCATGGGGTATTGAGCATCTTGAAGGGGGAGATATCACTTTCTTTCATCATTCTTTTCTAAGATCATGGTCATAGCAATATCAAAAATCAAAACATGGATATTACTTACAGAAAAATTAATTCAACATCTAACATATTTCAAAATATGTCTCTACAAGGCGATGATAAGTTTGCATGAATAATATTGTGGGGTCATGTCACATCAAAATATTGCTCTTACTTCTAGAAAATACATTTATCAATACTAAATAAATATATTTCTCAATATACACAAAATATGCTGAGAAGACCATAAAGAATAAACGAGAGAATACAAAAAAGTAGACTTGAGCAATGGGGTTCTCTATCTTAATTAATGTACGCCTGCATTTGAAAAGAAAATAAAAAAGAATTGAGCTTTACGAGCCTAGTAGATCATATAATTCTAACATCTATTTATTCAAATATCTACCAATAACAATCAAACATATACTATAATACGTTAGGGGTTTCAAACAATTATTCATCTTATCATCAATTGCCAGGTAGGGTTGCAAGCCTTAGGTAACCCACAGACTGTTTCCAATCAGACAACCTCATCGTAGGGTTTTTCCACGAGTGATTAGCTTAGCTAGTATCACAAAAATATATAGCATCTGATGGACTACTATTGCCTAGCATTCCTAAAATATAGATTATTATCTTAATCAAGTGATTTTAAGTGTGGCAGACATTATGTATGACATAATTTAACTCAAATGAAGTAGTCAATAAACTTTCATATTTGATCTATAAGATACTCTTCATCTTGTAAACTCGTGCATATATCTTACATCATTTCATATTTTCATATTTATATATTGTCCCAACTCATGAATAATAATATGTCATGTTTGCACGCATACCTTTGATATCAAAACTCAATTATTTTTTTTTCCAAATCATATGTGTAGCATATATTTCTAAGGTCATATGCATAAAAAAGAAGACACATTCCATGCATAACAATATCATCATGGTCCCAACCAAACATACATCACCATGCATTATTCATCATGACATTATAACATGCATTAAAGAACTATTAGGGTGTAATACCCCAACTTTCAACCGGACCTTCGTTTATGTGTTACCTCACGCGTGGATCGTCGCCCGATGAAAATCAAGGTGCTACTTAGAAATTTCGTTCTGTCAAAATCTTTTTCTTCAAAATTAAACTCGTAACAACTGGTTCTCAAGTCAATATCTGAAAAAGTTTCTTGTATAGAACAAAAGAATCAAAACAATTTCTCAATACGTTCACCAGATTTCTCAAGAAAATTCGTAAACAATGCAACGGAATAACCTTAAAGATTATTATTAAAACCAATATCGTTAAACAAGAAAAGTCATTTAAAGATAAAATAAACCAAAGTCCAAATCAACGTAATTCCATTAAAACAGTCCAGTGAAACACATATAACATGACCTCCAAGTTTACTATCTCGTACGTCCTCCCCAACGAGGCATCCACTTAAACTGTGAGTCTTCTGAAGTGAGATAACGTACTCTATATCCAAAACGTACCTGAAAAATAAAGTGGGAGTAAGCTCAAAAGCTCAGTGGATCAATCCTACACATCACATGCATTATATAGACCCAATTCAAAACATTACAAACACTTTCAAACATTAGGCGTTCAACCATTCATTTGTTTCAGTCGGGGTCTAAGACCGGAAGAGGGTTGAGATATCTCCTGGTATTCCCCGTGATCCAATCTAATCTCAGAGGGTTCCAATAACCATCTAAAATCAATCGACACTCACATCACAGCCTAAGAGAGCGTACTTACCCAGGCATCGTACCATCTCCCAAAGACTTCGAGCTGTCACAGTCAGCTCTAGGTGGGAATACCTACGATCCGCCTTGTGTCTCGAGAATCTCAAGCAGTGACATATAGGAGATGCCACCTCGATCCGCCTCGGGCTCGTCAATCGCACCGATACGTGGATTCTTAATACACCATCTTCTTATTTTAGTTTTACAAACAATCTCAAACATATCAGACATAATACAATACACTAGAGAATAAAATTCAAACTATGCTTGTAAGTCAACATGATAATGCGCATGAATAACCAGTGGCATTTAAATGCATATCTTCTTATTCATGCATGTTATAATTAAGTAAATCTAAGTGCAAATCGTTATATTCAATCATGGCATGAGATGATTATGCATGAGTCTAAATAAATCGTCATAGATCACACATCATCCACATAGACCAAACAATTTCAATCAATTTTCTACTAAAATTCTAATAACCTAGAACTATTCACACAAATGTTTTGAATCTTAAATCCATATAACACAGATGAGCAAGGAAGTCACGCCCACATGATTTCATTGATCTTCAGGGCTCCTTGCTTTCCTTTGAGATCCTCGATGCACTAAAATATATAAATCTGAAATTTAACACTTAATGACATTACTCTTAAGCTTAAATAGTTTCTAAGATAATTTATGGAGTTCAAACATTACTTCCAACTAATTTAGGGTTATTCTAAAATTCTAAAATTTTATATATTCTAATTTAAAATAATTTCTGAGTCTTCTAAATTTCCTAAATTTGAATTTTCAACTTTAAAAATTTACTTGCAAGCTTTTATCATATAATCAGAGTTCTAATAACTTAATCGTTGTAATTTAAATAATTTATTAACATCATGATTAATTTAATTATGAACAAAATAAGACTTCTAGACGTTCCAAGTTTAGTTCCGAAGTCTAAGATTTTAGTATCTTCTTATAAAAGGATTTTTAAACTCCTAAGGTTTATTTTTCATGTCTTTAACTAATTTAATTTATTAAATTGTAAACTTATCCTAATTTAAAAGATTAATTAATTTAATATTTTTTATAAGTTCAATTAATCCCCATGTTCAATAATTTATAAATAATCTCATATAAAAATTTATTCAATTTAAATTGTTAGATAAATTCTTTAAACTAGTTTTCACAATTAATTATTAAATTTCTATTTGTCTCTAACTTTCAAATTTCTAATTTCATTTTGTTTTTCTACCTAAATCATTTAAGATAATTTCATATTATCTAAAATTAAAATCCAAAATTAGAATATTTGAACTTTCAAAATGTTCCTTGTCGCACGAACGATGCTAGCAACGAGACCTCTTTGTTGCACATGGCTCTTCGCATAGATCGCACTGTCGCCATTTCCTTCGTGCCTGTTCGTCATTTTCCAACAGTCACACGCACAAGTTTCAATCTTCTTCATCAGAAGAATATTAAATTTTCAGAAATGTTCAATTTCTTTCTTCATTGATTCAACCCCTCAATTAGATGTCTAATCACTGTCTAGCAGTATTATCACACTTCAATTACATTCAGCACCTAAACATTTCCGGCAACAAATCTCACCTCTATCAGTTTAACGCCACTAGAAATTTGACACACCAAAACAAACTATTTCAATTCTCAACATCACGAACCGGTTGTAGGAAATGGTTTGCTCTTCACTACCACTACAAACACACTATGCATTACGGTAGCCATCATCTCATAAGCCACCATTTTATCTCCAATCGGTATACCAATCTCACCACTCAAACCACTACTCACTGTCCACCCAACAGAACAGCAGCTTGTATGTCACACTTCTTCATCACGGACCAGTAAGGCTCACTCACCTACAAAAACATCAACCCAGTAGTTGAAATTCCTTCATTTCATGTTCTGTTCTTCTGTCCTTCTCCGGTTCGTGTAACCACCTCCCTCAGTAGCTGCTGCCATGATCTTCTTCATCACCTGTTCGTTCAGCGGTACTAGCAGCAGCAACTCATTCTTCGTTTCAACCTCGTTCCAACCGGATTACACCACCAGCCGTTGCTGGTTTTCCTCACCTCGTCTTCTTTGTACACCACGGATTGGCTACAACAGCTATTCATCCAAAGAACCAACACCATGCAGCTTCCCATCCTCTCGGAGTTCAGCTCACTCTTTCCTCTGCTTTACAGACCCCAACCAGCAGCAACTAGCACAGCCCATCCAACAGCAGCTGTAGTTGCAGCAGCAACAACAACAGAGCAGCGTTGCTCTGTTTTCCCTTGCCTCACGCACCAGCTTCTGTTCTAAGTTCTTCTTTACCGTCTGCAGTAAGCAGCTACTTCATTTGAGCTCCAATATCAGCGACTACCTGTTTCGTGCCATTCCTCTGTTTGTGTAACATTGCTACTGCAACAGCAGCAGCAACAGGGCATCATTGCCCCGTTTTTTTCCTTCTACCCTCTGTTCATCTCATCCACCATAACCAGCAGCTTCTTCATTCGTTTCTGGCTATCATCAATCGTTTGCCATCCGTCCCACCAATCTCCTCTGTTTTCCACTCATCTTCATGAACGGTTTCTTCTTCGTTCAAGCAGCAGCAACAACAGAGCATCACGACTCTGTTTTTCTTTCTCCCCTCTGTTCTTCTCACCAACCGCACCACCTTCTTCAATTCATCTTCCTCTTCGTTAGAACACGACGCTCTCTTCTTCTTCAAGTTAATCACGCCACATCAACACTCTGCTAGCTTCTCCTTCAATCCTCTGTTATCCGGATAATTCGAGACCTCATCCCCTTCGGCTTTCTTCTTTGATACACCTCCTTCTCCCACCGCCCATTGATTTTTGTCACACACTAACTCTGTTAGATATGTATATACCTATGTTTTATTTTATTTATTTGTTTATTTTTTTTGCACATCTATTAACTTTAATTATATAAATCCGTATACATGTATATATTACCTTTGTTTAATGAATTTAACCTAATAAACCAAAATTTGAATTTAATTACTCTCCACGCATTTCTTTAAAACCTTATTTTTCCCGTCTCAAAAATTTCTTAGATTTTTTTTTGCTCCTTAATAATTTCATCGACTGATACTTGACTATTCTATCAAAGTATATTTTATGTCAATATTTAACTAAAACGTTACTCTAGTTCATTCATTATCCTCATTAGCTAATTCAATTCAACTAACATCAATTTTTTTTAATTTATTAATTTATTCATTTTATATCCACTCACGACGTGGCTTGATCGCAAAGTTTCAGGGTGTTACATAGGGTATATGATTCTATTACCTAGGGACATGTATCATGACTACTACACATGCATGTTTAAATGAGAAGAGGTTAGTGGTGTACTCATCCCCACCTCGACAATCTCCAAGCAACAACAATGAACACACATCAAATATAACAACTCTATTGGCACGCATTCGGTCTCACCTATGTGCACATACACGTCCATTTTGGTTCCTTAATTGCTCGGTTAGAGGTCTTCAACACTAACATAGGAGCAATAGCTCATATTGAAAGAGCTTCAACCATCTCTTCTTCATTTAGATGAACTCAAAAATTTTCCCTTAGTTTGATTGGTGTGTTTACTTTCTACTGGAAGGGGATTCCTATTCCCTTCTACGACAAACCTTCCTAGCTGAGTTCTCTTCTCAACCACCAACCTAAAGGGCTCTAGTAAGGTGGCTTCCCTCCTACGCTTATGCTCCTTGATCAACTAAGGATTCGAGTAGCTCATCCCTTATCCAGGCATCCATAAAACCAATAAACCCCATGATGAAAAGAAGGAAAATGAAAAGAGAGAAGGCATGGAACGTGGCAAAAATAAGTTTAAGCAAGCAAGCACAATTACAAAAAAAAAAAAAAAAACTACTGGCACCCCGATTGGGAGTGATTTGTAGTTGAAACATGTGGGGGACTACTGCTTATAGGAAAAATTCCCAAACATTAAATGCTCAGCATGAATGCCAAGGCAATTGATTCGCAATGGGGAGATAGAGAACTAAAGGGAAACAATGATTGATGGCATGACTAAAACATGTGTCGCCCTTGTTAATGATAAAATAGTCATACATTGTAAAGTGGCACCCTTAATTGGACAAAATTTAAGAATGAGATCATTGATTGGAATCCCTAACCATTATACAAACAAACTAGGGACTTTAGAGGGGGGGAGGAGTTGTTGTTGCACCATTACCTCAAACATCAAGAGTTTAAGAAAGACCATGGAGTAAATGTAACACTCTAGCTCCCGAACCTTTAACATTCACCATGAGCTACGTATTTGTCTCGCAACTTAAGATGTAACTACATTCGTATGCGGTCACTGCTGCTTTATGTTCAAGAACGGGGATATTACATTTTCTCTATCAATCATCTAATCTCCTGGTTGCACCATGCCATATCCCAAAGTACAAAATGTATAAATAAACTGGCTTAAAAACAAATTAACAATAACCTTGGAATCATATAATAACTGAAAAAACTTTAATTTAGTATCAAAATTGAGAACAAATTTGTAGGCTTCATGGCCGACTTTCAACAACTAATATCTGGCCCAACAGTCGACCTCCAACTGATAAATAGAGCTAAACATGGTAGGTCACATATCCTATAATAGGAAAATAGAAAACAAAGCTCATTTGCTACAACGTCCTTAATTGAGAGGCATACTACTACTAATAATTGTTTTCACATTACTTGTCAATAGAAGTTTTTTCAATGCTTACTTGAAAAAGAGTAAGTGTGGTGAGCTCAAGAGCCTAATGGATCATACACAATACATCTTAAGCATTATTAGAGTCAAAATACAAAATATGAAGACACTTATCAAGCATTATGTGATTCAACAGTTCAATTGTTTTTAGTTGACTTTAAGACAAAAAAGACTTTGCTCAGTATCCACCATTAAGCCCTAAATATCAAAAGAAACGCCCACAGGCCAGTTACCTATTCATGACCCTATTAGGAGTGAAGTCTCAACTCGACTATCAATCCCATCTTATTATTGTCATAGTAGCATTAAGACTGGCCTTGGGTTGGAAACACCCACGATGACATTCGATTACTACCACAGTGTTAGCATCACGACATCGATATGTGGTAAAATCTCTTAATCATCTTTTTTTAGTGACCACTAGTGTACTCACAGTATCATTATTCCAGATATAAATAAATAACACATTTTAATAAGCTTCACAAGGCACATATAGCATTTCTTTTGAATAGTATTTGATATTCATAAATCACACAGTATGCTATCAACACTATAAAAGACAAGCAATCTTCCACACAACTGTCAAACATATCCCTAGCAATAAATGTAAATAATCAATCATACTTTAATTTAGAACTAAAATAATACTAAAGAGTATGGGTATTCATCCTCACCTTTGATGCTTAAATCCTTCTAATCTTAGTATTTCGAGCTTTTTTAAGTCTTCAACCTTCTTTCTTCACTCAAGGAGAGAGCAAGAATACTTTTTTTCTCTTAAGCTAGAAGGGAACTAAGAAAAAAAAATGAAGAAAACAAGAATGAGGAGACTTTCTTTCTCGTGAGAATGAAGAAGAGAAGAATGAGATAGGATGGTTTGAGGGGAAGAGAAATGTGTTATTTATAGGCATCCTTAGCCAATTATCTCATTCCACTATTCGTATTTTAATATATATATACCACCACCCCATTTCACTACTCATATTTTAATATATCCCACCACCCTATTCCACTACTTATATTTTAATATATATTTCACCACCCTATTCGACTATTCGTAATTTAATATATATTTTATTTTATTTTTTATAGAATTACTTATGGGATAATTAGAATAGTGGCAATTTTTTCTTTTCATGGAAATTTACCATTTTACCCCTAAGAGGCAAATTACCATTCTACCCCTAAATATTTATGTGTTTTTCACAATTTAATGAACTCAATTGTATATTCCTAATATTCAAAAATTTTTTGTGGTATTACAATCTACCTCCCTTAAAATAAATTTCGTCATTGAAATTTATACTTACTCATTTCAATACTGTCCGGTCAGGTGTTTTTGGTAAACAAGTCTAAATATTTATTCTTCATATCACTTTTCAGCTCCTAAGTTGCCTCTTCTACTCCATAATGCTTTCAGGGAACTTTTACTAAGGGAATGTCATTCATTCTCAAGCTTTGTACGTTGCAGTCGAAGATCTTAATTGTTGCTTCTTCATACGTGGCATTGTCTTGGATGTCCACCTCCTCCCAATGGATTATGTGAGAAGGTTGAATTCATACTTCCTCAGCATTGACACATAAAACACATTGTGGACTGAAGATATTCTATTTAGTAGATCTAACTTATAGTCACATTCTCCAATTCTTCTAAGTATTTCGAATGGACCAGTAAATCTAAGTGATAACTTTCCTTTGTATCTAAACCTCTTAATTCCTTTCTGAGGGCTTATCCTCACGAACATTCTAACACACGTCTAGAACTCAAGGGCCCTTCTCCTTTTATCAATGTAACTCTTTTGTTTACTCTGTGTTGTGGCCAATTTCTTCTGTATCTATTTTACTTGATTGTTCATCTCCTCCACTAGATCAGGCCCAGTAAGCAAGTGGTCCTCAAGTTCAACGAAACAAGTTGGTGATCTGCAGGGCCTCCCATAGAGAGATTTATATGGAGCCATTTTATACTTGCCTGAGAACTAGTGTTATAGGTAAACTCCGCTAGGTGTAGGTACTTGCTTCAATTTTCATCAAGGGCGCAAGACCTCATTATGTCTTCTAATGTCTGAATGACTCTCTCAAATTGACAATCAGTTTGAGGATGGAAAGCAATGCTCATGGTGAGTCTAGGTTCTAACCTTCTGTAGACTCTGCCAAAACTGTGATGTGAACCGAGAGTCTTTGTCTGTGATATGGTTTTATGCATGCCATGAATTCATACTATCTCCTTTACATAGAATTCTCTCAGCTTATTGACTTGTCTGTAGATCTAATGAGCAAGAAATGTACCACCTTAGTGAGACGATCTACAATTACTCATACAGTATCTTCTCCTTTTTGGTTTTGGGGTAATCCAATGACAAAGTCCATGGCAATGTCATCCCACTTCCATTTAGGGATTGAGACTAGTTGTAATATTTTGGTGAGCTTTCTGTGCTCAACCTTTACTTGCTGACAGGTTAAGCATTTAGAGACATACTTTACTATGTCTCTTTTCATTACTCGCCACCAATAGGGCTTTTTGAGGTTTTGATACATCTTGTCACCTCTTGGATGCATTGTGTTCTTGGTCTGATAGGCTTCGTCTAATATGGTTTGCTTACTATTAGTAGCATAACATACTAACTATATCTCATGCATTTTGCATGGTTTGAGTAGGAATTGAGACATAATGTAATATCCCACATCAGTTTGACTCCAGGGGGATTTCTGGGCTAAATGTGCATTCGAGGGTGTCTCATTGTGCCGAGCACTTTTGAGAAACTCAGGTTCAAGTCTTGCCAAGAACAAAACCCTGCACCCAGTCAGTAGTGGCTAAGGTGGGGACAATATCATCACGGTGGGCCCGAGTTGTTAAAAATGGTATCAGAGCCACTTTGTGTGTATCGGAGTTGTGAATCTCGAGAATTAGATTGCTCCCAAGGGAGGTAGATTGTAATATCTCACATCGGTCCGACTCCAGGGGGATTCCTAGGCCAAATGTGTATCCGAGGGTGTCTCATTGTATCGCGCACTTTTGGGAGGTTTTGCGAGCAAAACCCTGCACCCAGTCAGTGGTGGCTAAGGTGGGGACAATATCGTCACGGTGGGCCTGGGTCGTTATATATAGTTGCATTCATATTTGCATGTAAGCATTAATAGACACATTTGCATAATTAAAAGAGTTTTAATGTTATTTTGCATGTTTATATTTGTGATTTAATGTTGAAGAAAGGTTCTTACGTGTTTGTACAGGTCTAGGACAAGTAATTACAGGTATATTGAGGATTGATGATGAGAAATGACCCGAAATTACGCAATTCAACTAATTATCGTTGTAGGGAAACTCAGTACCACAGTAACTAATGTAAGAAATAAAGAATGGGCCTAGAGAAAACATTGCTACACGAATTTATTACCAAGGTAACTAGAAGACCAAATTCTGGGCAAATACATTGTCGAGGTAACCTATCGAAGTAACTAGAGGACCAAATTTGGGATAAATGCATTAGCGCGGTAGCCTATCGTGATAATGAGTGGAAATTATTGAAGAACAATAACACTATTGTGGTAGTGCAGAATATGACAGGATTTGACATGTCCCTTGATTTTTGGATCTATGTCATGCCCGAATTACCATGAACAACTACCGCAATAATGTGACTGAAAAGGACATCTTACAAGCTATTGAGCAGTTGGGAACCTCAGCTGTAAATGGAGAAATGTTCTAATGGTTTGAGCATCCAATCTTTGGATCACTTAGCATCCATTCTACATAGTTCCAACATTATTCTCTGAAGTTCTTGAGATCAAGGAGGTTTAGCTAAAGGGCTGGAGCAAGGAGCAAAGGAAGAGATCCAAGTCTCTCTCTAGTATGATTTTCATTATTTATAATCCTTGTTTTTGTATTGTTTACATTATGTCAAGCTAAATTCTCTATTTTAGGATATAATTTTAAGTGTGTGAACCCTTGATTCTGAACTTAAATTCCTGAGTGACAGACAGGAGCATTCCATTCAAGTTCTTAATTAATCTATGTTGATGTTCTATTTTATTTCTTGTGATCTTAATGCTTTTTATTTACTAGCCATAGATAAGAAGATTTTAGACTATTTTACTAACTTGAGAGAGAGGTATAACTGTTGGATAATTAAGTTGTAATCCAAGATGGACCAATGGATCGGGAGGTAGCTAGTTTTGATAGGAGGTTGCACGTGAAAAATAGAACGCTACTGCATTAGTTATTTTCTTAAGCGCCTCGGGAGAAGGTATTTGGAACTTGACAAATAGGTGTCAAGATAACCTGGTAGGAAGTTTTAATAACGAGTGTTATAACCTATAGAACACAAGATAAATAGTTAAGATCAGAATTAAAAGTAGATCACATGAGATTTTATTATCCTAGAAATTTGATCAATGTAGTCTTCAAACTAGTTTTCTGTTGTTTTTAATTTCATTTTTGTTTAACAATCACCTTTAATCTGTAGCCTTGATAAAATTGATACGAATAGTAGATTGGGCTTTCAGATTATTGTTCCTAATCCATTCCCAGATGACGACATCTGATTTTTAATCGATTATTACTACTTGCGACACTGTATTCTTGTAGTGCACGCACCAAGACTTACTTTGTCCATTTTGAGACACACAAATTCTATTTTCAAGCCTTAGGATATTTTTAGCATCTAACTTGAAGTCAGTATGCTTTTCTTGTTCAACTCCTTTTATGAGACTTGGGAGCCACTTATCTTGCATTTGCTCATCCTTGATCTGATGTAGAAAATCTGGTTGGCAAGTCATGTTGTAAAGATAAGCCTGCTTCTCGTCTGAAGTCATGCCCAAGTTATAATCCTCGATTAACTGATACATTTCACCTTTTTCCTTCTCCCATCTATTGAATTTTTAATTCAAGGCATCAGCTACTACATCTGCCTTCCCTGGACAGTAGTATAATTGGAAATCATAGTCCTTAAGGAACTCCATCCATCTCTGCTACTTGAAGTTTAACTCCTTCTAGGTGTAGATGTATTTCAAACTCTTGTGGTTTAAAAACAAATCAAACTTCTCACCATAGAGGTAATATCTCCAAATATTTAGGCAAACACAATGGTGTGGCCAATTCTAAGTCGTGGGTTAGGTAATTTTGTTCATGGATCTTAAGTTGTCTTGAGGCATATGAAAAAATGTTTCCTTCTTGTATCAAGATAGTGCCCAATTCATTTTGTGAGGCATCCGTATATAGAACATATTCAACACTATTGGTAGGAGTGACTAAGATGGGGGGCAAAGTTAGTCTTCTTTTAAGTTCTTGAAATAATTGTTGACACTTCTCATCCCAACTGAACTTGACTTCCTTTCTAGTTAGCTTGGTAGTGGGTTTGACCAACTTGGAAAAGTCTTGGATGAATCTTTGATAGTATCAAGCCAAGCCTAGAAACTTCTAATCTCTATAATCGTTTTGGGTTGCTTGCAACCCGTGATAGGTTCCACCTTATCAAGGTCTATATAGATGCCTTTAACTGATATTACATAGCCAAGAAACTTGATTATTTTCATCCAAAATTCACACTTGCTAAACTTAGCACACAACTGGTTACTTCTTAGGGTCTCCAACACAATCCTCAAGTGTTATAAGTGTTTGTCTTTTGACTTAGAGTATATTAGGATGTCATCTACAAATACTACTACAAATTGATCAAGATATTGTCTAAACACTTGGTTAATCAGATTCATAAATACAGTTGGTGCGTTAGTTAAACCAAATGGTATCACTGTGAACTCGAAATGCCCATATCGAGTCCTAAAGGTTGTCTTGTATATATCTGACTCTCGTATTCTCAACTGATGATATCCTAACTTAAGATCAATCTTAGAGAAATGAGTGGCTCTCCTCAATTGATCAAACAAGTCATCTATCCTTAGCAAGGGATACTTATTCTTAACTATCACCTGATTTAACTTTCGATAATCGACACACAACCTCATGGTTCCGTCTTTCTTTTTTACAAATAATATTTGAGCTCCCCATGGTTATTCTTTGGGTTGAATAAATCCCTTTTCATGGAGTTCATCCAACTGTATCTTGAGTTCCATCAACTACACTAGCGCCATTTTATAGGGAAGAATGGCTATAGGATTTGTGTCTTGATGCAGTTTAATCTTAAACTCTACCTCTCCATGTGGTGGTAATCCTGATAAATCATTTGGAAACACATCTGCATATTCTTGTACTGCATGTATATCTGGAATCTTCTTAAGTTCTCTAAATCAAGTATCTTCCTCTAGCAATTGTTTGAAGTCTTTACTCTATTTTAGACAATGTAACATGGCTGTCATAGAACTTCGAGGTAGTTTCTGCACATCCTCATTAACTTTTACTAACTCTCTAAATGGTAATGTAACAACCCGTAATTTTTATAACACATTGACATGGTGTATGTGTGTATAAGCATGTATTATACATACATATAAGTGGAACCAAAAAAATAAATAATGTAGGTAAGATGAAATGATAATAAAAATATATATAGTATTATTAATAAAGAGATTAGAAAACAATAAATAAATAAATAAATAAGGTACTATAAATGGGTGATTTAATGATAATAATAATAATTGTAATAATAGTAACATTATTGTTATTACTATGATTATTATTAGAGTTACAAACAATGGATATAGGTACTATAAATGGGTATATAATATATGGTATAAGAGGGAGTTTTGATAGATAAATAATATAATAAGGTTGTGCATTATTAAAATAGGTGTGGGAGACTATTATAAGTTAAATGTATTAAATCAAATACACTATATTATATAATGGGTTGAGAAGGAAAAAAATTTAAAGGGATGATTATGTGCATGAGGATTTTGTTAGGTAAGATGAAATGCTATCCTATCTTACGGTGGGTGGCTCATGAAATTGAATTGAAATGGTGTGAGAGTAATTGAAAAGAAAGGAAAAGACAAAAGACAAGATAACATGTATTGGGTGTTGGTTAGTTAATTGGAGAAGTTAAATTTTATTGGTTGGAATATATATATATATATGTATGTATGCATATGTGTATGTATTTATGTATGTATATGTGTGTGTGTGTGTGTGTGGGCGGTGAGAGCATTGGGCCATTTTCATTATTTTCACCTCCCTTTCATGCTTTCATTTCCATAACACAATATTAAAGACGAAAAAGGGATGCAGCAAGAAGGAAATCTGATTTTCTCGACGGATTCGATATGCAGGTAAACGATTTTTTCCAATTCTTATTCTAAAAATGCTAAGTAAGTCACGTACTACAATCCTCGGAGTGTATTTTTTTTACTGTAAAGGATATTTTATAGTAGTACCCAAAAATGAAAAATTCCTCTACTATGAGTAAAACTCAATAAAAATTATTCCAATACACTCTTGATGATACGTAGATTCCAGATATGTGGTTAGTTTTCATTCGTTTGTCCTGTATACACCAAAATAAATATCTAAAATTGAATAACCTTTGGATAGACTTTTGGATATGTTAAACCCCAATAAAATTTTGATTAAAACCTATAGGAATGTAGAAAATGAAAATTCGCACCCATCGAAACCAAATTCGTAAAAGAATTATCAATTGGATTTTTTATGAATGATTGACCAATTGGGTTATTTATCAAAAATTAAAAGAATTAATAAAAATATAATTTGAAAGCCTATTTTTAATATTTTCTGCTATAGAAATATATTATATGAGCAGAAAAATAATATTAAAGATTATTGAACATATTTAGGTTAATGCGCACCAATACATGGGATCGAATATATATTTGATTAAATATGAGCTGTAAATAAATTGAAAATGATTTATAAAATAAATTTAAATGAGTTGAATTTGATTAAATACATATAAAATGATTTTTGATGGCAAGGTTTTATTGGTGCCATAGAAAACAAATTGTTTTTGGATATTAGAAACTAGTTGAACAGTAATTTTGGTGAATAATCTTTATATATGATGTTATGTTTGATATTGGTACTATATTAAAACATCTGATTTTTATTAAATAAAATGATATACTACATTGCATGCATATTTGAATTTCATGAAATGATATTGTGAAAAACCCACATCCCTTTGGAATATGACTAGGGATACCCCTTCGGAGTATGACCAGGGACACCCCTTTAGAGTATGGCGAGGGTGACTAGGGTGGAAATTCACACATTACATTATGCATATATTTCATTTTTATTTCATTTGCAAGTGATTTGAATTTTGCTTTGCCTTGCATGTTTTATATATATGATGGTTGTATTATATCATAAGTCAAATTATTTACTGAGCTTGTTGTTTGCTTACTCTACTTTCCATTATTTTCTCCAGGTTTTGACAGAAAAGGGAAAGGGAAGATGTGATATCATTACTAGGTTTTTTTGAAATTGATAGTATGTTGTAATTGTAATACTTAACTGGATATAATGTATTGGGAGATGTATATAGACTTGTTATCATCTACATGTAATATCATGACAAATTATGAATTGTGTGGATATATGGTTAATTTAATGAATGAATATATACTTTTATATTGATTGTGATTATCGGGTGATTTTGAATTTGGTGACATGTTACATTTTTAGAGGAGACTCTGTCAAAATTTTTCAAGAAATTGGTGATTTGGTTAGGAAAGCTTACAGGGTTTCTGACATGTCAGTACTCTAACATGTTGAAAATTTTGTGCTAGTCGTAATGTCACCTTAGAAGGGGTCGCGACAGGTAAAGTTAATGTGACTCTCCGTCTTAGGTAATCGAGCTGAGTCTGGTGTTAAGTTAACCAGTCTATGCCCAATATCACATCATATCCTTGAAAAGGTAATACCCTAAGGTTGACAGTTATCAATTTGTCTCCAAATCTCAATTCACATGTACAAATTTTTTGGGTAACGACAGTATCTCCTATGGGAGTGGACACATATAATGATTCTAGTGATGTGATAGTCACTAATTGTAACTTTTTAGCTAAGTCTTCTAACACAAATAACTTAATAGGACCTAAATCAAACAATATCTTAATAACAATATTAAACAGTAGAAATGTACCTTTGAAAGTTGGAGCTAGGTCTGCCTGCCCATCCTCTATAGCGAATACTTGAGCTTGATTCTATCTGCTTTGTTGTTGCTATTGTTGCTACTATTGGGATTGAGGTTAGCATGGTTGTGGTTGTTGCTGTCCACGACCACCTTTGTTTCTACTCTGACCGTTGTTCTGTCCCTGGTTCTGATAAACCTTCACAAGGTGTCCTTTCTGACACAATTGTAGCAAGCTCCTTCTCTCCAAGCCAACTGCTTGTCGACTTGGTTATTGTTCTGTTATCCCTATGGATGATTCTTGTTCTATTTCTTCTGGTTCCCTTTGAACTCTTTGTTGTTGGTCGGCCTTTTTGTTATTGTTCCTCAACTTCTGCTCAAAACTGAGTTTTGCTCCAATATCAATACCTTTTCCATAACTTCTTTATACGTCTTTAGGCTTATTGGCCTTATCACATTTTCGATCTCGATCTTGAGACCCTTTGTAAATTGATTGGCCTTCATTTTCTCCTCCCTGATCAGCTCAAGTGAAAATTTGACCAATTCAATAAATTTTATCTCATATTCGGCAACCATCAAGTCCCTTTGATTAACATAACGAAATTGGACTGCATCTTTCTTAGCGTAGCCCTTGGGAAGAATTTCTCATAAAATATCTCTTTGAATTATTTCCAGTTCATCTATCGAACATTGGTGTTTGGATCTGCCTTTAGCATCCTCCACTAATTTCTAGCTAGTCCCTTAAAATGATGGGTGGCCAACGCAAGTCTACGGGGACCTGTTGCCCCTAACACATCTAGATGCTCCTCAAGCTCCTAGTACCAGTGATCAGCTGTTATGTTGTCAGGTGTGCCATCAAACTGAGATGGGTAAAGTTTCTGTAACTCCAACAAGACTGCCCTTTGTTCCTAATCCTCAATGTCATATTGTGCCCTCTGATAGACTAGAACCTCAAGCATGGGTGCTGGCTGCTACATCATAATCTGCTCCTGATGTTGTACTTGTATTAGCGGTTGTGGCACTACCTATGGAAACACCTGTGGCAGCATCTATGGTAGTGCCCTAACAACTTGATTGAACACGTGTCGAGAGATGTTGTTTACCATTTATGGTGATAACATCGTTCCAACTGGAGCTGCTACTGCTGCCACCGGTGCCCTCTGATACCTTTGACCAGATTCGTCAGTCTTTTCAACCCTTGTAGCATTTCTGTTGGTTCTTGTTATTATTAACAAGTCAAGAGCTATTTTAGTATCCGATAAGGTATCATAACGGAGAATTGTATTCTCAATTCAATTCAATTTTGGTGTATGCAAAACCCTTTTTCCTTATCCTCCGGATGCAAAATGTTTTTGTATAACTATGATAATAACTATATTTTCTAAGTCATTAGTCAATCTCTTCATGTTTTCGCTTGTGCTATCATGACTCTAAATTCATATCTCTAGATTCTCGATTTGTTCGGTGACCTATCATTTCTATTTGAGGATTTTCAAAGTTAGCTAATGTTTTCGGGTATAGAGTTTTGGTTTCATGACCACAAAACAAGTGATATACATATTCATGAAGGTAGCATATATTTAAACAATTATTCAATAACACAATTTCATGCTCGCATGGCAAAATTCCTAGCTTCCACCCATACCTCCAAGTTCGAGCATCTCATACCAGTCTTGGCCATCAACACAGGCTTCTACCTTGAGATCTTACTACATCCAAACAATTTTGCAAATGTCTCGATGACTAACGCTTCCCAAGCCCCACTATACTTAACTATCTTATACCAGCTAGACATAGGAAAACAAGCTCCTTCAAAGTCATCGATCATTCACTACACATGGCCCGTCAATCTTCAAGTCCAGGATTCTTCTATACCTTTGAATTCCTACGCATCCCATACCACAAAGAAACCAAATATGCAGGATCTCCCAATCTCATGTATTGACCAAACAATGTTTTGTTTTCACACATTTTTAGTCTCTAACCTATGTCCTAAAAATTTTTATTTATGATCCACTATGTCACCATTGCAACACTTAAGTCTCATCCTATGGTCTTTTTTTTTTCTAAACTTAGGGTCTCATTTCTTGGCTAAAAGGTCCTTCCATCTAATTGATAACCCATATCCCTTTTCTAATTCCCCTTTGGTTTCATGTTTGTACTCTAGTCAGTTTTTTTCACTTGTAAATACTACCTCTTAGTTTTCTCATAGAAAATAACCGTGTTTTTCAACTTTGATTACTTGTATGAGCTAGTGAGACAACCTTCAGTTGGGCAGCGAGACCAAAGTCTGCTTAGCAATCAGCTTTCTCAGCTTTCTACAACGAGATAACCTATCTTTCTTTCAATGTTTAGCTTTACTCAGGACAAGGCTTACCTACTATCAGCTCAACTCGTAATCTTTGTATCCAAACAAAACATTTGAAAACATATATCTCTTTTCAAAAACAACCTTTCAAAATGATTTTGAATTTCAAAACAGGAAGTAGGATATTTAAGTTAACTCGAAGTACATGTCTAACTTGATG
>JAJIYU010008127.1:0-18327 GCA_030144865.1 Tinospora cordifolia | reverse complement strand
AAATCTCTATTTTTCAATGATAAAATTATAATTTAAAGTGAGTGTTGGGATGCAATTAGTTCCTTTTTTACAAGATGAACTACTATTTTAATTAGAACAATGACTTTCAAAGGCCTTATTTCATTATTTTTTGTCATTTAAACATAATTTATTGAGAAATATTAACTAATTAAAGAAATGAAATAATGTTTAGCAAATTAAAATGTTGAAAACTTACTTGTGCTTTTCCCTTCAAAAAAAAAAACCTTAGTTATGCTTTAAGATTAGAAATTTAATGATTAATTTTATAATTTATTGTTTTTGAAACAATTGTTAGTAAATGTCAAAAAAAGGAGAAAAAGAATCTATTTACCTTTGCAACATTCTGGAATGTATCACGGGCCTACCGATTCATCTTTTTTCTTAGTAAGAAAGGAGTTCTACATCTCTCTCTCTCTCTCTCTCTCTCTCTCTCTCTCTTTGTGACAACCGTCATGGTCTGCAATGGGTTCAAATGATGCTCTTTATCTTCTGTTTAATATTTGCAAGGAAAACATGTTAACAGTTACAATTTGATCGTTTTCTGAGTTACCAGTTCGTGTAGCCACACATGGGATGCTTTCCAACTTGCAAATGCATCCTTTAGGTTGTATTGTGCACGCAACAGCTATGCTCTGCCAGCTAACAATGCTAAAAGTGGTGGAAAATTAGGGCCTCGCCTTCTTGGAAGTCCTCCAAAGATCAATATTCCTTCAATGGAGAAAGAAGTTGGAGAAGAAGAGGAAGAAGATGAATCATCTGGTTCACTTCCTGCTATAAAAATATATGATGATGATGTAAACTTGAGATTTCTTGTTTGTGGATTTCCATGTGCATTGGTAAGTTTTATTTTTTCCTGGTTTTCAAGTGTGTGCTTATAGTTGAAATGTAAGTAATTGTAATGTTGATGCATGCATTTTATATGGTGCGATTCTTTTAGGATGCAAGCCTATTGGGATCTTTGGAAGATGGTTTGAAGGCTTTATTGAACATTGAAGTAAGTACGAAATAAATGTTGCTTGGTATTGTTGGAGATGAATTTTATTTTTTACATCAGTATTATTTTGTTGCTTCTTTTATTCCATTTTGATTTCATTTCTTCTGCCATGAAAAGTTAATCTAGAAGGTATGTGTGGTTGTCACTTATGATGCCTTGCATTCTTGTCTTGTCTTCAACATGGATTTGTCTATTTTCCTGTTCTCTTTAAATTAACAAGAGGTTTGTACTAACTAAAAGAAAAAATGATGTGGTTGCTTTCCAAAGAGACAAAATAACATTTGGAATAGAAGCTATGGAATTAACCAGGAAGGATCCATTTCCATAAGAATAAGTTCCTCCCCATTTCACAAAAAGTTAAAATCAAAATTGAAAAAAAAAAATCATTTACGTTCCTCCTTCAAGCGATGAAGAGTACAGACTCTGTAGTACAATAGAGAGAAAGGAGCTTAGAGGACTTAAATTGGAACTGGACCAGCAGGGAAATTATAACTCCGGCTAATGTTTGAGTTGATCCAACAATATGGGCTCTTTGGTTTGAGATGAATAACAGAAAACCAAGGATTAAGGTGGTACAATTGTTTCTTCTGGGCACATGTACTTGAGTTTATGCTGGATAAGGACATTTTTACTTAATTGGGTTGGGGAGAATAGCTTGGTGGTTTGGAGTGGTGAAGCACTCTTGGCACTTTCACCACTTATGTTTGGAGACACTAACTTCCAACCTTATGTAAGGTGAAACAGATGCTAAACTACTTTAACTAGGAATCTGATCAGCATGGATGTTCTTTTTTCAGATTGTGTATGTGCTTGTGCGTAGATTGAAAATACATGTTTTATACGTATATTTCATGGTCTAGAAAAATCTTAAGTTCAGCATTCACTTAGATTCTGATAATCTCCCAATTGTGTACATGTCTAAGAGGAGGAGCAGAATGAGAACAGGAGAATATGAGGTACAGAGGAGCAAGGGCTTTTGGGTCAATTCCACATAAAAGGGGGTGAGAGGGAGAGAGAAAGGAATAAGGAAAAATTATACTTAAATTGGGCTGGAAACTCTCTGAAATTGGAGGAAACCCATTGTCATTCATATACAAATACAGTCATTCATTCTTTTGATTCTTCTTTGTCCTTTATGTTTCTTTCATTTTCTTCATTCTATAAAAAGGGCGTCCATCAGTTCCTTTAGTGGAAATGTGTTAACCTTCAGTTCTCTCTCTCTCTATATTTTGTTTTGTGATGTGAGACTAGTGTGTCTCATACAACTAGACTATCTACTTTATATGCTATTCTATTGACTACTAGATGTTTGAAATTGTTTGTATGTTTAGGAATAGACATCCTATGTTGCTGCATTAAACTTTGAGTGTGATCAAAACCTGATGGACTAGTTTACATTTCACACAATAATCACCATAAAATTTGTAAAAAAATACTTCAGATTCATAGTTATGTATACTCATGATCGTTTCTCAAAGAAATATATAGGTAAATAAACAATAGCAACAGCAACAACAATGTGATGAGCTCTTCTTTGCCAAAATATTCTTAGAGATACCCTGGTAATTATTTCTCAAACTGTGGACCATGTTCTTAATAATGAAGAAATGCTTAATTATGGGTTTTCTACTGAGTTTTTGAAACATATAAATTTATGTTGTATATCTTGTGAGATATTACGCACAGTGGACTATAATCAGTTGTATGAAGTCGAAGGAAAAAAAAAAGGGTTAGGTGGGTTTTATCACATTTCACCATTGCTGTTCTGTACTCCCATAGAACAAGAAAAGCATGGTATTCTTTTTCATGCTTATTATTTTGTATCTTATGTTCACCTACATCATTCCTTTTCTGCTGATTTTTGTGACTAGTATTTGTTTTGATTGCTTCTCCGGTTTTTCTTCAGATTCGAGGGAGTAGACTTCATAATCGTGTAAGGTATGTATTGCTTTTGCATTCACATTTTTAATTCATCAATTATGTGTTGTTGTCCTGGTCCCTACCATATATTATTAACAATGTGCATCAACCTGTGTGACAGTGCACCACCACCTCCTCTCCAAGCAGGGACGTTTTCTCGTGGTGTTGTTACCATGCGGTGTGATATGTCAACCTGTAGTACTGCCCATATCTCACTTTTGGTGTCTGGAAGTGCGCAGACTTGTTTTGATGATCAGGTACTTTTCAAGTCCTTTTTATTACGTGGCAGTTCTTTTGGTTTTTTTTATTTTTATTTTTTTATTGCATGTGCTAACACTTTTCTTTCTGCACTGATTTTTTTTCAGCTCATGGAGAGTCATATAAAGAATGAGCTTATTGAAAACAGTCAGCTAGTGAATGCATTACCTAATTCGGATGAAAGTAAAGTTTATATGTCTGAGCCTCGGAAGTCTGCTTCAATAGCTTGTGGGGCAACTGTATTTGAAGTTTGCATGAAGGTTCCAACATGGGCGTCACAGGTTCCGTTCTTTTTTACATTTTTCTTTCTTCTTTCGTTTTTATTTGTTGCTTTTTTAAGTTCTAATCAAATTTTGTTAATGTAGCTATTAGAGTTAATTTCTCTTGAGAACAAATATATATCTTCTTCTCCCCTTCTTATAAGGCTCTGATGTTAAAGAATGAAAGATAAGGACAAAAAATGTTTTTTATCAAAAGATTTCCACATATAATATACATCTGAAGAAATAATAAGTAAATTAGGTTTGTTCTAAATCATTAAAATGAATTAATGACTATAATAAGAATTCCAAAATAGTGGTGAGAAAATGAAGATATTGTTTCTTGGTAAATGTTTTTATTTCTGCTATGTTTAATTGAAGTAGAGTTACAACCTTTACTATTCTATTAGTGCCTAAACCTCTACAGCTTTCATACAAAATGATTTTTACTTTGAAGTAGTACTCAGTCAAAACAAGTCTTTTAGTCTTTTGCCTACTGTATGGAGTCTATTACATGAATCTGCTTCTTTACTCAGCTCTATCAAAGGCTAAGTCAGTATTTACAAGAAGTTAAAGTTTGAATTAGTAGCAGAAGAAGAGGCTGATAGAGCAAGCAAATTCTATCCAAGTGTTCAGCCTCAATAAAAGAGCTCTTGGGGACATTTGGCCACCGATCTGAATAAGTGAATATTACTCTTCTAACAAAATAGAACTCTTTTAAAAAGATCAAATTTTCTTCGTTACAAAACTTATTAGTTTTACCAAAGAACTGATTATAATTCCTATCACATTAAAGTATAAAGGAACGAAAATTTGACTTTGCCCCAAACTTCGACCTTTAAAAATTAGAATTAATTCGAAGAGTTCGAGAAATTCGAAAGAATTTTTGTAAAAATTTACCAAGTTAGACAAATTCAAAAAAATACTATGTAAGTGCTAAAATATGAACAATTTTTATTAAAAATACCAAAAATAAACATAATAAATATATTTTACATATAAAAGTATACATGTAATGGTTTTGAACATGTATTTTAACAATAGCAATGTTTTATGCACAACACGTGTTAACTTAAAACTGTTAGAGAAAAGAAAGAACCAAAAAAAATTTATTGTCAAACCTTAATGGTCTTGCAAACATAAACCTTGGTTTTCCTTTCTCTTTCTTTTCTCGATGTCTCTTCTCTTAGGCTTTTAGCTTATTTTTCTCTTATTACTCTTCTCTCTATCGTCTCTTCTTCTAAGTTATAGTTTGTTCTTCCTTCTCTTCACCACATAAATTCTTTCATTAAAAATGTTCTTTTTCACAGCTTTTATACAATTTTTTTCTACAGAAATCTTCCAAACTTCAATTTTAAGTGAACTTCGTTGATTTTTTGAAGATTTCGACGAAATTTTGTAATTTTATAATTACAGGCGAACTTCGTTTCGATTGTCCAAATTACCTAATTAATTCGGCTAATTTCGACAAACTTCGTCTAATTTTCATACCATGAGTATAATACATCTGGAAACTTATGAAAACGCTAAATATGGTCTTGTGCCGGGTTCTATATTATTTATGAATGGATTCTGCTTGCAATGCTGGGTCATCTGAAGTTGTTTTAATCTCTTTGTTTATGGTTTTGTAGGTTTTGAGGCAGCTTGCCCCAGATGTTTCATACCGTAGTTTTGTGTCCCTTGGGATTGCTAGCATCCAAGGATCTCCTGTTGCTTCTTTCGACAGAGATGATACAGAACGCCTTCTTTTCTTCTGCACTAGTCAGGCAATGGATCTTTATCCCCAAAATGTGATTCCTACAACTCCCCCAAGGTGGTTAAAACCGCCTGCTCCTAGCAGAAAAAGGTCTGATCTATGTCAAGAAGTAAAACCTCTCGTCTTTAGTGCTGCAGCTGAAGGTAAAGCTCTTCCTACTAATTCAGATCAAGACCGCATCAAGGAAACTGGATCAGCTGATTGGCACAACACACCATTGTCATCCAATCGGCAGAAGCGGAAATTTGCTGCGATGAGACCTATTCCTCACACCCGTCACCATAAGATGATGCCTTTCCTAGGTGTTCCTGACGCTGATGGATATAGTGGAGGCCAGTCAAAGACTAACTTATCAATTGTCCCTGCTACAAAGCATAACAACATTGGTCCACCTCCTGTCACTCATAAGAAATCATATTCAAGTACTTTGCAGGCTCAGCAGATTATTTCCTTGAACCCCCTACCCCTGAAGAAGCATGGTTGTGGCCGATCTCCAATTCAGGTTTGCTCAGAGGTGAGTGGCATATCTTGTGTGATTTAGAACGTAAAATTTGGCACCTTATTTTTAATGGTTTATCAATGTATTTTTCTGGAAGGTATTTTCGTTTTAAGAAGCTTATATACTGATCTCTCTGTGCATGCATGCATACAAACATTGCCCACATGTTTCATGAGAATTAGTGATATTGTGATAAGAATGTCTTTTCCAACAATATGGGGTTAACTAGGGGATGCAGTTTCTTGAGTTGCTCGCCTAGGCAATAGTTCTAATTTTAATTTTACAGGAGGAATTTTTGAGAGATGTGATGCAATTTCTCATCCTTCGGGGACATACTCGACTTGTCCCACAAGGTGGACTTGCCGAGTTTCCAGAGGCCATACTGAACGCAAAGCGTCTGGACCTCTACAACTTGTACAGAGAGGTGAGCTTTAATGTTTCATGGTTCATTCATTCCTGAAATCCAACAATGGCAGTGCATATTTTATCTACTTCAATGGTTACAGTGCCTGTATATCAAATTTCTGGGATTCTTCAAAAGTGCCAGTGGAAATCATTTAGATATTTCCCCATGTGGTGTTTCCTCTGTGGTCTTTTAGATTGATATTGAAACTTAAAACCTCTTAAATTTGTGCCTCATATATGTAGGTGGTCTCAAGAGGAGGGTTTCATGTCGGGAATGGCATAAATTGGAAAGGCCAGGTTTTCTCAAAGATGCGCAACCACACAGTTACTAACAGAATGACTGTATGTTCTTTGTGCTTGTGCACTTATTTAGCGTTTGCAAGTTATTTGGTCGTATTGAACTGTATGTGAAGTTGTCTAGTAGTTATTGTTTTTTGAGAAGCTTCATTTAACATGAACCAGGGTGTTGGCAATACATTAAAAAGACATTATGAAACATATCTTCTGGAGTATGAATTGGCCCATGATGACGTAGATGGGGAATGCTGTTTGTTGTGTCACAGGTCTTTCTTCTTCTTTTTCTTCTTGTTCTTCTTCTCGTCTCTGATCTTTACTGAAAATTTCGCTTGTGCAACATTTTGCAGTAGTGCAGCTGGTGATTGGGTGAACTGTGGCATATGTGGCGAGTGGGCACATTTTGGTTGTGACCGGAGGCAAGGACTTGGTGCATTCAAGGTGTGAGACCATGATATCATACGCTATCAAAATTTCTCGGTCAAGTCTACATAATAGTAGTTTTAAGTACCAATTAATAGCACATGAAATAATATGCAAGAGTAGGTATTTTCTAGCAACTCTGGCAGAGAATTTGATTTTTTATAACTTAGAATTAGAATGACCTTTTTAGAATTTCATCTATCAAATCTAGAAGCATAGTTAATATCTTGAAACAATGTGTGCCTTTACCTAGACTTGGATAGCTCAGGTAATTGCTAGCCTGGACCTTCTGTCATAAGTTTTAAATGAGCCACAATTAGATTTAATCTCAATTGTTCATTGTAGTTGAGGAGGTTCGCTAGTTATGTTATATAGCTATAGTATTCAGACTTCAGACTAATCCTATTTTGACAAAAGGGTCAGTGGAAATGCTAGGGTCAAAGACCAAAAAGGAAAAAAGAAAACAATTCATGCCCTTCAATTGATGTTCTGATATTTGGCAGGATTATGCGAAAACGGATGGATTGGAGTACATTTGTCCACACTGCAGCATAACAAATTTCAAGAGGAAGCCACAAAAAACTGCAAATGGGTCAAGGCCGCTGTAATCTGCTTCTTTTTCTTATTGTGCTATTATTAATTAATTTTTTCCTCCCCTTAAAGAAAACATAAATGAGAGAGAGGACACAGTTATAGATTGGGGGTTGGGTTGTAATTTTTTCTTTTCCTTTTTGTTTTTTTAAAGGGATTACCTCCTCCCCCACAAATCTATTGTTGTTACTGCTAGAAATGGCTTAAAAAGCCACATTGAGGGGCTTACTTTTCTATTTTTAAGGTAGGTTGAAGCTAACTCATCAGGAGGAAGAAAGAATATATTCTATGTAACATCATCTTCTCACATGAATCAAAATAGTTCATCTATTTTGTACTTTATTTTCCAAAAACTTTACTTTCAATGCAAACCAACTTCACAATTGCAGAAAAAACATTTAAAGCAGTTCTTGCGCTTGAGCATAACTTATACACCATTTTCATCCCCAGAATCTGTCAAATTTTCATGAACACATGGAACTTGCCAAGAATTAACCAAGAAAAAGAGAAAACCTCTGCAACAGCTAAACGGGTAACACCTAAACGGGGCATGCTGATGATTCGCTAAACATACATGTATTCACCACCACGCAAGGCATTTGCAGCGCCCTTTCGTTCTTCCTCAGCTTCCTTGTCCCGTTCTTTCTGACTTTCATAGGCATGATCATCAGTTGGTAGCTCATATCGACAAATTGGACAAGAATTATGCTTATCCTGCAATGCATTATGGAATTAATGAGATTGCACATACTGCACTATAGCAATTGCAATGTATCTTCAAATAGACGCAATAGGAAGGGTTTGAGGGAAGTCCAACTTACTAGCCATGGCTTTAAACAAGGAGAATGAAACAAGTGTTTGCATGGCAACTCCTGCATATTGTCATTGATGACTAAGTTCTCCTGACAAACTGCACATTGCATCTCATTGCCTAGCCTTGCAAGGATTTCTTCGGTAACGGTGATCACTGGGAGCTTCTGAATTACAGCTTTGCTGGCCGGTGGTGGTCTTGGAGGTCTAGCACCAATCTCCTGTATACAAACACTGAATGATTGAAGCATGTTTGTAGAAAGACATGATAATACAAACACATAGATATAAACTTTTGTCTTCCAAGACATTGCAAGCTTAAACAGACACCTTCAAGCAGTTTTTTTGCTACCTGCAATGAAGCTTCAATGGCAGCATCGATGTCCTGGAAATGATTACCCATGCTATTTACCAACTCTTCCATCAATGTAGTCATTCTTTCTGATCTAGCATTATTCTCGCTTTGTCCTTGAGAAGATTCAGCTGCGATATCAATGGCATTCAGAAAATCCTGCGCCACTAGCCATGCAGGCCTTGGTGGCTCTGGATCAACAGTCAGATGCCCTTCAAAAAGATATCTCGAACCTGTAGATTACAAGGAATAGATTCAAAGTAGGGAAACAAAACTATGAATGTTTGAAAATTATAATAGTCTGCGTAAAAAGTATATGAATTATGAAACACCTTCAGGTCTTCTTGTTTGTTCAGACTCCAAAACTGGCTGATTCTCTACTTCTTGCAAGTGTTCGGAGGCTTTTGTAATGCATGATTTCAAGTGTTGTTTTTCTGACGGCTCAGTAAATAGCTTCTCAGCCTCCAAGAACAGTGCTTTACCAGCAAGCCAAAACCCGGGTGCTGTATATCTCGTTTGTAGAATCGTTGCAACACGACATACAACAGAATATAACTGAAAAATTCCAAAATAGACAATGAACTCTTTAAATCACGTCTTAATGTTTTAGCCTAGAACCTGGAATTTTTCAAGACTGCGAATGGAACATGAAGGGGAATCTTCAAATTTTTTCGAAGTCGAGATATTTTCAGTATGTTTTGGAAACATATGAGTAAGTATTAGTTTACCCTGTAAATAATTGGCATGACTATTAGGATTTCAATAAACCAAACTCTGATAAACTCAACTGAGCCTTTTCCCAACTGAATGAGACGCTTCCTCTATTTCACTCTACTATTTGGGTGGTCAAATTAACTTGATCCATATTATAAATGACTTTGCAAATTTCACATTACTTGTCAGCTCTCTAACATAACCTTCCTTTATCAGAGCTTGCGGCTGGTTCCCCACCCCCCCAACATCCAAAAATAAAAAAAATGAAAAAAAAGGCAAGTCATCTTCAACATCAATGTTCATTTTTTTTTTCCAAAGGAACATTTATAACTGTGGAAATTGGGTCTTGCAATTTGAGAAACTTTCATGTGTTTTTTAAACTACTGTCAGTGTTCACATGCCTTCATCTGTGTGTTAGAATTACACTACCAACCTTAAGTTGAAAAAGAAAAATTATAGTTATTAGTGTCCAAATCTTGTGTTTGGAAAACACTTGGATAGGTAACTGTTACCATGAACTCAAAAATTATTCCTCCTGGAGGAATATTGCACAAGCCCACCCATTTGGATGGTTTCAACTTGGGATTGATTCTTTTAAAAGCTTTTTCTTCTTTACCGCATGCTTTTGTATTATGTTATTTATTTTTATTTTTTATTTTTAATGTACTTTTAATTTAAATAAAAATCAATTAATTTTTAGTTTTAATTACTTTATTTGTTGTACCTATTCAATCAAATCCTGTCCCATTCTCTAACTCAGTTCTATAAATGACTCAATCCCCGTTGATTCTTTAGTTCCATTCATGTTAAAGATTCAAAGACAATTCCAGTCACAATTTCTTAACACCCATCAAGCTTGGTGTCACAGAATTCACAAACACATCAAGGAAATATACAAATGTAATTCACAAGTCATAATTCTGAGCAATAATTCAGCAAACTTTTGGGAGAAAAAAAAAAAAAAAGCATACCCATTTCTTAAATCAACCAGAGAAGAACAAAATTACAAAGAAAAAGAAAGATTAACAAATACAGACCAGTTTTCTGAGAGAGGGCGAAGCAGAAGAGTTGTTTTCGATGAGAAGAGCTTTAATGGCTGAAACTGCGTCTTCAAATGTCTGCTTTTTCCCAAGTTGTTTCTGCAGATCTTGCAGTCTCGCCTTCAACGCATCCTCTGAAGCCATAATCTCAAAACTCAATTCTGAAAAACCAAACAAAAAGACGAAGTGTTTTTTGTTTTTTTTTTCTTTTGTTCACTCAAATTTTTATCAATACGAATTGAAATCGAAATCCTCTGTTTCCAAGCCTCGTTTTATAAAGGAGCTTTCTTGGGGGGGAGGAAAACAGGGGAGCTCTCTTTCCCACGAGTTAGCTTTTGTTTAGCCGGTGGTATGCACGTGCGAATAAATGGCGTACCTTTTTTTCTTTTATAAAATTATAGGATTTGCCCTGAAAATTCAGAATTAAGGGTGACACCTAAATTAATTTAAACCACAAAATTAATTTAAATTAATTTGTTCTATTCAGTTCCTTATTATATTTGGTTTGGATTTGATTCAAAGTATAAGAAAATCATTCGGGTTCAATTTAATTCCATTTGCAAATTACAATTTATAAGAAATAATCAATTGAACCGAACTTATTATATATTATAAACGTATATTAGTAATTTTTTTTACGAACATTTTTTTATAATTATTAATATTAAATATAATAAAATATTTATATTATTATTTTATTTTATATCTATATAGGTTTAAAATTAAAATTAATCAATCTGAATCAAACCAAACCAACGTCACCCCAAGTAAGAATAACTCAACAAAAAATTATTATTAGAAAGAAAGTTGCTCTATAATGTTTAATTTCATTGTAGATCACAGAATATTTTACAAATATGTGTGAATTGTGTTAATACCCATATAAATGGAGTATTATTTTATTAAAAATATTTTATAATAATTCTCTGTATTTTATAATAAAAAATTAAATACTTTAACCTAGAAATGGCATAAAATTTAAAATCTTTTTTTTGTTAAAATAGAATATAATTTTTGTTAAAGATATTATTATTAGGCCTGAAAGTACCACGTAGAGCATTTTCCTTAAAGTTGAGCCAGGAATTTTATGTTTTTATTAAAAAAATATCTTTTACTAACTCAGCCAACCAAAAAATAAAAAATAAAAACTTATATTTTGCTAGGACTTTTTATAAATTTTCACTTTGGGCCTGTTTGGTAGAAGAGATTGAGATGAGATAAGATAATTTTTTATTTTATCTTATATTTGGTACTATATAGAATAAGTTAAAAATTAATTCAGGTGCACATCATTTATCCCATAATTGTGAGAAATAGTGAGATTGAGTTATTCTATCAAACAAATTTATTTTTTTTTTTAAAATTTTTATATTCTGTTCTATCTTATTCTATTTCATTCTATCTCATCCTACTAAAATAATTTTATCTTATACTATGCACCAAACAGGGCCTTAGAAGAAGATATGGTCAATGTAAAACCAACGAAAGTCAATTTTAATTGGAGTCATACCCATATAAATCTCATGAAGTTTTATTATTTTCTTTAAAAAATGCATCTTACTAATATAAAATGGTAAAACGAATATTGTTGGTTTTTAATAAATTTATAGTTTTTAATATTGTGGGTTCTATATTCAAAAGATATTTTTACAATAAACAAAACGAAAAACTTGTCTGATTTGCATTAGAATTTTAGACAAAAACACCTAAAAAAAGCTTATCTTGGCCTCTTTTACTACAAAACAAATCTGAAAAGGTTTTTATATGTTTCTGAAAACACAATCCTTTTTCTTAACTGTGCTCTAAAAATGTTTTTCTTTTCATACCAGTCTGCTCCAAACAAATCTCTTACAAGTGTTCTCATATTTGTTTTTAAATACCACAAAAGACAAATTCTGAAAATGATACCAAGCATAGTTTTAGTTTTATTTCAAATTTAATAGTTTTTTATTTAATGCACATTGATTGAATATTGTGTCATACATATGGTATTCTTCTTTAAAGTTATTTAGAAAGCTCTAACTTTTATAAATAGTTTAACAATTGATAATAGAGGTACTAATTTGCGTCAAGACATTATAACACTGGCACCATATACAATTAATACATTTTAATTTAATATAAATGAGTATAAGTTGAAATTGGTTAAACACAATTAAATATAATTAAATTTTAAGTCAAAAATATATTAATCTGCTAAATTTAAAAATAACTTGTTTAATATAACTAAAGATAAGTTAAGAAACAAGTTATAAATAAGTTAATATAAAATTAATACATTTATTAACATAAATTTAATTTATTTTTGTAAAATTATTTATGTTTTACATTTTAACTAATATTTTTTGTAAAAAATAATTTCAAAAATTAGTTACAACAATTTAAATAGATTATGTATAAGTTAAACATATTAAATTAAATATAACACAAATATAATTTATTTAAATAATATGTTGAATTAATCATATTTATATCATCTGTTTATCTAAAATATTCTGTTTGAATTTGTATATATGATAGATTATTAAATGAATCAAATTTAATTTTATAATATTTGAAGAATACTCAGTTTATGACATTTTATAATATATGAATATTACCCGTTTACGATATGGTAACACAATTGCCAACTCTAACTCCTCTAAAAAAAAAAAAAAAAAAGAGTTCATTTATTTGTCTATCATGCAAATGCATACATTAATATATATACACACATGTAAGTACACAAGTATACATAAATGTATGCATGTAACTATATCAACATCTCTATACAGTATAGATCTTCTAAACTCCTTACTAGAAAAAAAAAACACCAACTTCAAATATTCCTCCCCTTTTTCTTTCTTACCAACCTAAGACCCTACTAAAATTGAAATCTAAGTGAAAAATGGAAGACATCGTTGACGATCATTCATCGTTCTACACGTTTGGTTTCAGTTCTCTTGCGTCGTCGCAAGGCAAATTACTCGCCTCTTCTAGTTGGTTAACATTCCCATTGCAACCATTTCCTACCTCTTTGGAGCCAACTTCACCGTTGCCCTGATGAACAAAACCGTTTCTTGAGATGGGTTTCTTTGTATCCATGGAAGTTGGCCCGGATGGGGCCTTCCGGCTGGACATGGCAGTTGCTAAAGCAATGGGCATGAGGCAGAGACCTTTGCTTTGAAGAAATTGCATTGCCGTGGTCACATCTGATTCCATCAGCTTCACAACTTCTTGCTCGAATGCTAAAGGATCAAACGGCTCAGATTCTTGATCATCGGGTTGTGGCAGGAGTAGACCATTAGAACCCTAAAATACCATGATAAAGGACTTGATTAGTGATTTTGTAAGTTCATGATAAAGGTCTTGATTAGTTATTTCGTCAAACCATAATACACATCAAGAATACGAAATTTGTTACAACAAAGGAAGAAGGAAATTACGACCTCAGTTTTGTCAGTGATGAGAGGAACGACAGCCCCAGCTGCCCCAAGCCTGCTCATGCTTAGAACCTGCTCAGAAGTTAGAAAACTTGTTGATCTAATCGGAATATCATGTCTAACACAAGTTTTGTTAAAAAGAGAGCAGAAGAGCAGTTCCAAACCTTGACTTGAAGTTGAAGAAACTTGACATACTCAATGATCTCATCAAGCATCGATGCCTTGTCTGTCTGCAACAAAAAAGTAAAAGAAGTAAATATTAGATACGTTAGGGAAGGATTAGAATCACTCACCGAAAATGCTAATGTGACTGTTGCAGTTGCTTTTCTTTATGCAACTACAACAATCACAACAATCAAATAAAGAGGTGATATGTATCTCGAGGAGGGTAACCCTTCATCTAATGGTTAGAAATATTATAGTTGCAGTGGCAGTCGCATTAGCATTGTCCTAAGAATCACAAGATAAATATTGAGCATCAACAAGCAAACATGATTTCATTTTTCATTAGTTGTTGTGCTAGCTATCATACCTACTGGAGCAAGAATGTAGAAAAACAATGTAAATCAGGATTCACGTAGTAGAGAATTCAGTAATATTTTCCAAAAAACAAACTAATTCAAGATGTGCACTACAGGGAAGGAACAAGCTCATAACTAACGAAGAAGCAAACAAACTTGGGCAACAAGGCGTAACACTTCTCACACTCAAAATTCCATAAAAGGCACTACCCATGTTCTCCGCAATACCTTCAAACATTATTGCATAATCACACGACAGGAAATTCAAGAGAGGCTCAGTGCCAGCCTCAAAGTTCACTATTTGCATAAAAATAATAATAATAATAATAATAAAAATTGGAAACATGTCACACACATGTACAAATATGAAATATTGAGTAAGTTCCTTTTCCTGTTCTAAAAGCTTTATGTTAATAGGAACTAGGATCTTTCTAACAGTAAAACAAAAATGACAGAGGATACCTTATTAGAATTTGGAACAAGTTCTTGCAGATTCTTCATCCTCTCAGCAATTTTCTCTCTCCGAAGCTGCATCCACATCATTGGAGTAAGGACAACATAATTTAACAAATTCTGAACTTGATAGAGAAATAACCGTATCCCAGATTGTTCAATGACAGAATTACTGACCCTTTCAGCAATACTATGAGGATCAGTTGCCTGGCCCCTACGTGCTCTCATACGAGGCTTTGCAGTTCCATTACAACCCCCGGCAGCCATGGCAGGTGTATGTTGTAACTGAGAAACAGAAGATTGTTCTGTGTAATGGCTGCCATGGTTTCCTTCATTCAACTTTGATGATAATAAGAAACAACAAATATTAATAGTTAGTCAGCAGTAACAGCAATGTTGCTAGACGCATAAGAAGAAAAAGGTCACAAGGTTGAAGTACTTCAGAATCATGAACCAGGCATGGGAAAGTCACCCACTTAAAGTGCCATGAAACTAATGTAAGTTTCAGAAGTAGTATATATCATTATTAAGTACCTGTGGCTGTGAATGCAATCCAACCATTTGAGCAAGTTGATTGTGATGTCCAGTAGGCAGAGAGGACAAACACTGGTTGTTCAGCTCTCCATGCCCCTACAAGATATTGGATTACCACCATATATGAGATACAGTTCAAAACTAGATGGAAGATAATGTTGAGGCTCGTTAGACTCATGACAATGGATGGTACGACCTTGCTCCATATTATGAAAAAGAATGAACCAGAACAGTTGTCTTCAACTAATACATAGGACAACCCTGACTGAAACAAAACAAAAAGAAAGAAATTTGTTCACAGGAGGCAGAGATTCATCACCATCCACTGCAGCCCAAATTTTGTTTTTCCTCAACTGTTATGTAAAAAAAAATTTTTAAGGGTTAAGAACAATTCATACATTCAGATGCACTGAAGCAGGTGGATTTCCCATTTGGAGAATTTTATCATTACCAAGGTATCTGTTACCTAACATATTGGCATCAGAATCCATATATTCTCCTTGCAAACCAAAAATTGGTAGTTTATCTTGCACTGTTAAAGGAGACAATGAAGATGAATCCCCAAAAGATGAAGGCGTCCATAGCTGCGGGATAGAATTAAGGGACCGAGGATCTCTTAGTGATGGTTGATACCCTGATGTTTCACTGTCATTGCTCCCAACAGAACCAGATTCCACTTGTGCACGAGGCGATCTAGCACAACTACCAATGACCGGAACGAGCTCTGGGGAGCTATGATTCACTAGGTTTGGTGTGGGATTGGTCAAGAGCACACCTGTGTATTTTGAGTTACCATTCATCATTTCAGTCAGTGATGAGTTGGTTTCACAGTCTAGACTCTCTTTTGTCGGAACCGAATCTCCGGGATGTAAACCATTTCCAAGAGCATAGTTTGAACCATCACCAACACCAAGAATAGCAGTATCTTGAGAGGTCAAATTCTCTACAATATGACTTGGAGGAATCAATGAAATGGGAGAGTTCTTGCTGTCCCCCTTATATGCTCCAAATGCATTGGGTAGGATCCCGTTTGTTTCAACAGGTCCGTTGCTGATCCAAGAAGACCTTTCTGCCACATTTTGCACTGACCATGATGAGGACGAGAAATATTGATCAAGAAAATCATCCATGACGGCACTTGTCTGGTAACTTCACTTAGCCTGGTAGCTGAAAAAGCATGGAAATCTTCCTATATCAGTAGTTATAAGGCCATATTATCACAATTGCTCATATTAGACACAAAAAATGTTGCTTCTCATTAACAGTTGGCTCCTACCTGAAGTAAAAACAATATTAAGAATAAAATATCAAGAAACTTGTATACTTCAGAGAAAAGCAATACAAGCATATACTGAGAAATTAGAGTACTCAATATTCAATCTTCACAAATGAATCTAGCTCACAGAAATAACGGAAGATTAACCTCAACAATTTTGATTGATCAAGGATTAGTGAAGAGTAAAGAGAGCATTCCATTTTGTGACAAAACATAACAAGTATGAGCTAAACAAGCAATATCCGATTGATAAGTAGAGAGAACACAAAAACAAAAAAAAAAGGAAATTCTCTTGCACTATTTTCAAAGCCTTAAATAAGGTCAAGACAGATAGAAAGAATTCATCAATCCTCACAAGAATAACAATGAGATCAACAAGAAGCAAAGTTTATTATTATTATTACTTTAGCTTTTTTTTTTTTATGTTTGAAATGTGGAGTAGTGGAAACATAAGCTTCTAACTAATTTAAACGCAAAAACTGAGGAGGGCTTGCCAGCTTGAGATTGAAACAGAAAAATATCAAATACAGAAGCCAGGCAAAGATTGAAATCAATTAAACTATCATGCTATGATATAATTATTTACAAATACATAGATCAACAGATTGAAAAGGAAAATAATACCACGAAACAAACTTTTGGTCTACAAGTTACTAATACATACAGGACTGATGAACCTGGGCAAAGCCTAAAAATCCATAAAATCATCATCATATGTATGATATACATATTTACGAATATATGGTCATAATCCATGAAAAGAGGCATCTAGCAAACCTCCAGAGAAGGAATTTCATAAACAAATGAAAAAGCACTCTCTTGCGACTGATTAAACAACACTCAAATTGCATATTTGAACTTAAAACATGTGGAGTACACTTAAACAGAAGGGCTTTTCAGTTTCAGGGTTCAGCTAATCTTACTTCAATTTATAATATTTTTAAAAACAAACAAAAAAACAAAAAAACAGAACATAATAATGGTGAGGTTGAACTCAGCTCTTCATATTTTCAATGAACTCAACAACAAGGCTTTTCCTTAATCATTGCAAGAGAGTCGCCCCAAACAATTCCAACTACTAAGTAACAACTTCAAGGAGAGGAACCCAAAAAAAAAAAAAAAAAGGCCTAGCTCCAAAACCCAAGTCACTACGCATAAAAACTATTAATCAACGCATACCCAGATTCATAAAAAATTAAAAAAAAAAAAAAAGGAGCAAACAGCTAAACCATTAAAATTCAGCCCAAAAAAACATACACTTTTTCTTTAAAAAAAAAAAACTCAGAGTTGTAAGAACATCAAAATGCTCTCAAACCAACGAAGGCAAAAAGGCCCAGAAAGAAAAACTTAAGAAAAAAAATTAAAAAGGAAAAGCAGAGAAAATCATTAACCATGATTCTTCCACTAGCCCAGAACAAATGCAACAACTCAGCCAAAACCCAGTTCCAACTTTTTGCTAAAAATGCAAAATAATGTTAGAAAAAAAAAAGAGTAAAGAAAAAAGAAAAGGTAAAGAAGAAAAAAGAAACGTACTCAGAGAAAGCCAAGAGCCTGTAAGCTCAGAAGCATCCAAAAAACGAGAAGCAGAGGAAGAAGTGGAAGAACTGGAAAAAGAAGTCTGGCTTTTTCAAGTAAATAAAAAACAATAACAATAGCAAAACCAATAAATAAATAAAAACCGCTATAAATTAATTATATACATTAAATAAAAAAATAATACCAATTAATTTAATACAATATTCTCAAATTCTCTATTACGTGTCATCATATTATTGGCCCACGTT
>JAJIYU010008126.1:0-18370 GCA_030144865.1 Tinospora cordifolia | reverse complement strand
TTCGCATAATACTAAAGAGTGAGGAAGAGATAATCAACCCCACCTGTACACGCCGAAGTACCGCTGGGTCGTCCCTCCTCGCACCGTAATCCAATATCGTCAATCTGCATCATTAGATGGTAATGATACATTACTTTGGGCCTTTAATACATATCTAACCCAACCCTAAAGGTCCGTTATCAATTAGTGCTCTAGAGTGTACCCAAAACACTCCAAAACTATGTTCAAGTCCATTGACTATGCTTAGTATGGTGTGGACCCCAGTCTACACACCATTTCCCACTAAACAATGGGATTTCACATGTGTACACCATATGTGTGAGTTTCATTTCAGTTTAACACTTAAAGCTAGTGTTTTGGACACCCAACAATCATTTAAACACATAACTAACTAGGGAATGGTTGTTTATATCATTTACTCATTGAAACCCCTTGATTCAAGCCTAGAAACGGGATTCATTTTCAATAACACCAACTCTTTCATTTTAACAATCAAATAACCATCCCAAAACCATCATACTAGTGTCCAAACACACATATAAGGGAATAAACAACAGTTCATCCCATTTGACTAGGTTTCCAACCATTAAACTCACAATAGTAAGTTCAAAAATGGGTCTTCATCACTTTGATCTAATAGCTATTGATAGATGTTCTTAAATTAACTCAAAACTTAAAGCAAACTCAAAGAAAATCACAAAACTCACCTTTGAGTTGCTCTCCCGTCGCTCCTCCGTCGCTCCTCTCTGATTCCAAGCAGTTTCAGTGAAAAATGAGCAAATCTACGCCTGAAATGCATATATAGCCCGAACACGGACCGCGGTCACACTTTTTGGACCTCGGTCATTGGACAATGTTTTTCTTCATGGACCGCGGTCTTCACTTTATGGACCGCGGTCACCCCTTTACGGACCGCGGTCGGCACTTCACGGACCGCGGTCACCAATGTGACCTAGTTCTCGTTTCTGCAGTTTTTCTACTGTTGACTGCGGTCGGCCCTCAATGATCGCGATCCACAGTTTGTTTGCATTTTTTTGGGTTTTCACATTCACGGACCGCGGTCATCATCGGACGGACCGCGGTCGGCAGCAAGACGCTTGTTTTTTTATACTTTTTCGCGCACGTTTCTAGCTATCCGAATGTTCTAATTAATTTTATCTTGATTAAATATCATATAATGATAATTAAAAACAAGTTTCCACTCATTTTTTATATTTATTCTGAATTTTTTAAAAATTCATGTTGACGTGTATACATTATAAAACCTAGGGTGATCACACCAAACTAAATTGGCAATTGTTCTAAATCCTTTTTGTGCTCACGTATAATTAGGAAATCAAATATCTTGTGCACATACATGAAATGGAAACCATATCTTGCATACTTGCCATAGGGAATTGGAAAGAACTTCAACATCTCAATTAAACATGGAATGATTCCCTAGTGTGAGAACAAGCCAAACCGTCCCCAGTGCACATGAAACTCTATATAAACCCCACTAGTGCTCACGTTCTCTTCCTCCTAAAGCAAGGGTTGACACTTCCTTTTTGGTTTTTCTAGCCCTCTTCTTGGCAACCCCTTCTTACTTCTCTTGTGTTTTTGAGTATTTAAAAGTGAGAAGTTTAGTTTATTCAATATTCTTGAGTGTGCTTGGAGTGCTAGACGTTTGGGGGAAGCGAACCTCTATCGAATTTTTTACAAACTAACAACTAAGGTGGATGGGATTTCTTGAACTCCTATTTTACTAGTTTGGATTAATAGCATGTTCATGCATGTTTTAATTAGTTTATCATACATACTTTTAGATTTCAATTTCATTGTTCATGATTTAAAATTCAATTTTAGTATGTATGCATGTTTAAGCATTTATGAGATCATGCCATGCTTAGGTTTACTTTAAAAGTATGATACATGCTATGTGATGTTTCCATGCTTTTAAATGTTTATATGCTAAATTTTATTTCTCTTATGTATGATACATGAATGTGAGATTTAAATGTAAGAACTTGAAGTTTAATAACCATGTATAGTCATAGTAATCCAAAATGATGCTATAGGTGTTCTTTACATATACTTAGCGTATGTGAGTCTCATTACTGTGTGTAGATGTGTATAGCCCAAAATACTTGGAATATGAATATGAGATCCTAATTCCAATTGAATGTGACAAGGTGAATTGTCTTTCCACCCAAAAGTGGGTATTTTGATAAGAACATCAAGGAATTTGACCCCCTTTTAGTCTAATATACAACCATACACGAGAAATTGTTTGAATCACTTAATGTATGCAAGTGTTTGAAATTGAATGTGTTATTGATTTGAATTAGTAACATAGTTTTTAGAATGATCTATTGGAATATGTGTTCAACCTTCCTTTTTCATCTTTTCAGGGAACTGAACAAATGATGAAGCATGAATGAAATTTAAAATGTTGAGTTTTAGAAAGTTTCTACATTTATTTTGTGTAAGGACTTGTAGTCCAAATTTTGAATATTTAGAATGTAAGACTTCCATTGAATTGAAGTTTCTAATTTGGAGTTATGTACTCTCGATATTCAATAAGACATGGGATAAAGGAATAAGAAATACAAGTTGTGTACTTAAAATTGTAACCAAACCCTAGCCTGCCTTGTGATTAGCAAACAATCAAAGTCTCAAGAGTTTGGGTGTTACAAGAATGCATATTTAGGTTTGAAGAACATGATTTAAATTTCAAATTTGCATGTATGTCATGTTAGTTGATCATGAAACCATGTCATGCTTAGATGATGCATGTTTAGGTTTATTTTAAAGTAGGATGCATACAATGTTTTCATGCTTTGAATGTTAAGATGCTGAAATTAGTTTATTTATGATTCATGAGTATGAAATTAAATAAAAGATTTTGAGATTACGAACCACGTTGTAACACCTCAACCCCCATATCCTTTGAGCATTGGACATAACCACCATCTTTGATAGTAGACTTAACCATTTGGCGAGTTGGGTCCATGTTACTTTAGAAGTGACTCACGCTTGACTTTCTATTTTCAATACCTCATGCCTTAGTGTAAATTCAAGAATATAAAATTTTGCTTTGTGAACAATCAAAACAATTATTTAAGAGATAAAGAAAATTCAAATTCTTTTATTCATAATAAAAAGAAAAGTATATAATTTTCTAATTAAACTATTATAGTGAAATAATAAAAAAAAACCTTAGCAACATGCCTAACTTATATTCAAACTAAAAAATAAGATAGGGAGGGGTGAGCGCAAAGCTCAGTGGATCCTTTTCAAACAACCATTATTTATATTCAAACTAATAACACATTCATAATTCAATCACTTGCATATATTAGGCGTTTCAAGCATCAAATTGTTTCAAGTTGAGATTTAGACGAAAAGGGTTTTAAGGCCCTTGATGTTCTTAACAAAGTACATCCTTAGAGTAAAATATGACATATCTTTGCCAATTTCATTGGGCTTTTGGAACTTAGGGACACTTACCCACCAACCAAGTACTCTAGTCTTAAAACCATATGAACAAATCATATGAAAAGAACATCCATAGTAATCCCACAAGTTTACTATGATGGTACATTGTTATTATCACCATCTTCTTATGTTAATCTCATGCCCATGATTCATAAAAACTAATTTTAGAATATGAACTATGAAAAATAAAATTCAAATCATAATCAAAACTAAAAATCATGGAACGTCCCAAAAACATATGTCATATTTGAAATAAAGCTTAAGCATGATAATAACATGGTATGACTGTGATGCATGCATAAACAGGAATCAAATCTAAAACTGAAATAGGTTTTAAAATACTCAAACTAAAACCTTTTGTTTTCAAAGAAATCACACAAGCATGAACATACTACAAATTTGAATAAGAGCAAAGGGTGTTCTAGAAGTTACTTCCACCTTATGATGTTTTCTCCCAAAATTTTAACAAGGATGCCCAATGTTTTAGCACTTTCAAACACCAACAAAATCATTCAAAATAACTCACTAAGCTACTGAAATTGAAACTTCTCACTTATGAGTAAGAGAAAAGAGAAGTGAGAAGGGATGCCAAAAAGAGGGCTTAGAAGAGAACAAGAGGAAATCTCAAATCTTGTTCTTGGAATAATTAGAATGAGAGCCTCGAGGGAGGTTTATATAGATTTTTCATGAGTATATGGGGAAGTCTTGGGTAGCTAGGGCAGCTCACCACGTTTGTGCATGTTTCCAAACTCATAAGGGGCGGCTTTGAGTGAATTAGGCAAGAAAACATTTAAGGTTTTCAATCCCAAGTGTGAACACAAATATAACCCCTACTTAGTTTCTTATTTGTGTGTGAACACAAATCAGCTTTGAACCTCTTCCTAAGTATTTAGGATGTCCCATATCAACCCTAATCTCATAACCATAGCAACTTTCCTATCTATTTATGAGTGCTCATCAAGTAAGGTTAATATGGACACTTTGCATATCTCATTTTGGCGCCACCCTTGTTTCCTTTTCATGAGGCTTCTAATTTGGGTTGTCAGCAAGGGTATGGCTAGGGTTAGCTCATTTTGAGTATTAGAAACTTCTAAGTTGGTTGCTCACATGTGTGTGCACACACACACATACACTTGCACGGTCGGTTTTAGCGCAAGTGGGGTGTGGTACACATGATCAAGCATGGTGCGCATGGAATCACTCTTCATGGATTCTCATAAGGTGAGACGTCCCATAGGTATGTGTGTGTACTCGATTAGTTGTGTGGTGCATGGGATCATTCTAAAAGGGTTCAAACAACAGAAACATCCCATGGAGCGTTGGGTAGGGTGAGGATGCACATGATCATGGTGTTCCACCCATGTGACTTACACATGCTTAGATGGCTATGACTTCATGGGTTCACAAAAATCAAATAAAAAATAATATCTCCTTATTTATATAGAATTATAATTTATAACCTATAGTTTTGGAATTACATGAACCTAATAAAAATTGTAAGGTATACTTTGGTCTCAGATGATTTTTCTTCAAAAAATTTCTTTATTTAGAATCTATTGAGGTTAATAGGCAAATCAAAATCAAAATCTTGGCCAATTGTCCAGATTTTTGGATATGTTATTTAATTGGTCAGTTCAAGTCACTTTGCTTCATTTCAAGTTGTTTTGAATCCCTAAGGGTCACTAAATAAAACTTTTAGAACCAACCAAATTTAGCCCCGAAATGAGCCCGATTTTATTTTGCACCCAAATTTCACAGAATAAATGATAAATTTCATTTAATTGAGTACAGAGTTTTTAGGGTATTACACACATACTTTCACAATGACTATGATGGTCATTGTGGATGTTCTTTACATGTGGTTAGTTCACATGGGTGATGTTCCAAAATACTTTGAATATGGGATACCCTAAGTCCAATGAAACTTAGCACAAGAAATGCCTTTTCACTCAAGGGAGGTATTGTGATAAAGAACATCAAGGGCCTTGAAATCATTTCAGTCAAATTTACAACTGTAAACAAAATATTATTTGAAACGTCTAATGATTTACAAGTGCTTGAATTTGAATGTGTTGTTAATCAAAATTAGTAATTTGGTTGTTTAAAAAAGATCCAATGGGTTATGTGCTCACCCTTCCTCTTTTATTTTTCAAGGATTTGAATCACATGAAAACTTTGATATTAGATAATTTCTAATTTTAGAATGTTTCTATATTTGAATGTAAGGGCATATAGCTCAAAATTTTGAATATATATAATGTAAGACTTCTGAAGAATTTAATTTCTTTTTTGGAGTTATGTACTTTCTTTTATTAAATCAATAAAGATTTGGAAAGTTTTCTTTTATCTCTTGTCTAATTGCCTTATTGAACTTTGTGTATAAATTTTGGGTTAAGTACTCTTGAATCTCAATGAGGCATGGGATAAAAGGAATAAGAAGTCAAATTGTGTACTTATAAAGTAATATTGACCTGACATGCTATGTAGTTTAGTCCAATTGAAAGTCTCAGGGGTTGGGGTGTTACAGTGCGATTACAAACAAAACATTTTAGTTGTAAACAACGCAATAGTTAAAGAAGAATGGTTTGAATACATGCTAGTTGAAAATAACATTTGAAGTAGGGTTTCAAATCATCAAATCCAATCTATGATCATCGCTCGAGCAGGTCATGAGTCAGGTGTACTGACCAATCAAGCGACTCATAAACTAGGTGTATTCCTCGAATACCCAAACCTCGCCCTCAGCCCTTAAGTGTCATCACTCGAATAGGTTAAAAGCTAAGTGCACTGATCATATGCCATAACTCTGTACTTGGACCTCGAATCTAATTCCAATTACATAATGTACCTTGACCTTGCTCACAAACCTTGAGCCTAAAGTTTCATTATCGATGTACATCAATATATACCTCAAAACCATTTAATTTAGCTCAAATTAGATGAAATCGTCTAACCTATGTCATTCCATTCATGTTTTATGCAAAGAATATAAGAAAGTAACATCTAAATTAAACTACTCACCTCGGGTTTCGCATACTGGTGTCTTGTCAACACTCAACCCAGTCCCATAATATATGCTCACGTCTGCTCTATTTAAACTCAATTGAGTTTTTTTTGCAAAATATGGCTCAATTCTAGTTCTATTGTCTTAATGGGTTTAGGTCAACTTAGATTTTAATTGGTCAAATTTGGTCAAACTTGGCCAACTGGTCAAACTCATTTAGAATTGGTCAACATCATCAGTTTTGGTCAAACTTGATCAACATTGGGTTAATTTGGTCAAAGTAAGTCAATATGGGGTCAATTTGGTCAAATCCTCAATTTTTTTATACTTAGTCAAATTCTAGTTTATAGTCCCTATTGCACAACATATTTCACGATTTTGTTATGAGTGCATCAAATTGACGTGAAAATTTCACATTTAGTCTATATTTCCTAAATATTTACCAAAATTTTATTTTGTAATTTTTGGGTTTCATTTGGCAGGGACTTTAAGTATGTTATTAGTTCCCTTAAAATCTAGAATTTCATGTGACAGGTAGTCACATTTCATCTTAATTTACCTACTTACCTATATCCGATTTGGACAAAATTTTCTACACTTAGTTTTGGGACATCCAATAAGGTCTTTGTTAGTTGCATAGCAAACTAACATTAGTCTAGGTGATTTATTGCATTTTATAGGAAATAAAGGGAGAATTAGTTGAAGAATTGCATAATTGTTAGCATTAGCATATAGTTTAGGGATTTGCATTGTTTAATTTCTTTATAAGCTTTGTTTTTAAAGTTTTGAAACTCTTGTATAAGGAAATGATGTCTGGGAAAGGAAATTGAGTGTATTGCAGGGTACAGGTTGAAACACAAAGGAAAAATACATCATATGAAGGCAAAAAGAAGAAGAAATCATGAAGAAGTGCGAAGAGACCGCGGTTAAATAACTGAAGATCACAGTAGCCGAAGAAGGACACCATGTTGAAAAAGCTCACTGGTTACTGCGGTCGATGATCAAGTGACCGCGGTAACCAGAAGATGGTTTGTAAACAAAAAGAATGAACCACGGTGGACAAAATGAGAAGATTCCAGTTTTTACTAAAGGATATCACTGACCACGGTCACTCGAGTGATTATCGGGATTTTCATATTTTTTAGGGTTTTTTTAGTGCGAGACTATAAATAGGAAAGGTTATTAGAGCCCAAAATACCTAATTCGAAAAGGAATCACTTGTGACGGCTGAGAAGAGCAAAAACTTGTATTCCAATTAGGAATTGAAGATTATTCTCACATCTTGAGTATGATTTACTTCTTTGATTATAGTTTAATGTTTTCTACTAAATTCATGTCAAGCTAATCAGTTTTTCTTTGTCTGAGATGTGATGTTCAATGCATAATTTGTAATATCTAGTTGCAATTATTGAATTAGAGACATTATTTCATTTTGTGTTGGCTTAATGCTTTGTGTCTACTGGCCATAGACATGATGAACTCAATACCTTAGATTAACTCAGAAGAGAGGTCTAAATTGTGGTTATCGTAGTGTGGACTTAGATTAGTTGATTGATCGGGAGGTTATTAATTGATCTAAGGAGTTGCACAGGGATTTTTGCATACACAACTTAGGTTGTTGAGTAAGCACCTCGGAAGAGGGCTTTATAAAACAAATCTAGTTAATATTGAAGCACCTCGGGAAAAGGTTTCAATTATAGATGCAAAAACTCATAGTGTAGACAATTCATAACCAAAACTAAGAATCACAGGTCATGCAGCGGCATTCACTATCCTAGATACCCATTACACATAGAATTTTAAGAACATAATTATTACTTCAATTAGAAGAGATCTTAGTTAAGAGTTTAATATAATCCCATTAATTAGAGTCTTGATAAAATGCAAATATAACACCCTAACCCTCGTATCTTTAAGCATTGGACACGACCACCATTCTCTTAACAGTGGACTAAACCAAACGGTGGGCCAGGCCGATGTTACTTTGCAAGTGACACACACTTGACTTTCTTTCTATTTCAATTATTTCATGCCTTGATTGAATTTAACAACACATAACTTAAATTCAAAGAATTAATAAGGCAATAATATAAGAAATAACTAAAATTCATAAACTCAATTAATTAAATAACATTGAGTACATAATTTGAACTTGAAGAAAATTATTACGGCAGAAGATTCAAAACTTGGGCAACATGCCCTTACATAGAAATTGAAAACTTTTTGAATAAAAAGAACCTAACTAATATTCATGGTCTTCATGTAAATCAATTACCTGAAAAATAGAAGGAAGGGGTGAGCACATAGCTTAGTAGATCTTTCTAAACATCTAAATCATTATTTCAATTCAAACAAACTAAGCACATCAAACACTTTTGTACATTAAGCAATTCAAACAAATTTCTTGTTTATAGTTGACATTCGAACCGAAATGGTTTAATCTCTGTGTTCCACATCGTAGGGAGAGAGAATCACTCTTGGAAACTCAAACCCAATATCTATGAAGTGGAATCACTCTTGGAAACTCAAACCCAATATCTATGAAGTGGAATCACTATTGGAAACTCAAACCCAATATCTATGAAGTGGAATCACTCTTGGAAACCCAGTTCAAAATCATCAAAGGTAAGCCGGCAAGCCGGATCGGGGGTGGAACACACACGATGATACTATGTAGTCCATCGCGCCGATACATGGATTGAATTATTATTTAATCTTTTCTTAGTGATAAAACACACAATATTGGATTAAACCATCAATGTAACATGTACATAACATGAATCATCAAATATTTATTCATGGCACAGTTCAAGCATATCATGCATCATTATTCTTGATTTCTAAACATGCATAACATGTATATTCGTGGCACATCAAATAAATAAAACATGCATATTTAAAACATATATTCAATCATTCAACTTCAAAACATCATCACACATGCAAGATTTATTCAAATTAAAATAAAGAAGTAAAAGTTAGAAATCACTTCCACCTTAAAAAGGTCTCTTCTGTACGCCTCTGAAATCCAGCAGAGTTCTGTTACTTCAAGGCTTCCAAACACTCAAGAACTCTCAAGAACACTCAAGAACTACGGGGATTGCCAAGAAGAAGGCTTAGAAAACAAGATGACAATTCAACTCTTGTTTCTTGAGATGAGATGAATTGCGAGCATGGGGATGTTTATATAGAGTTCAAAATGGTAGAGAATGGCAAGTTTGTGGTGTCATCTTGTGGGAAACTTACCAATTATTCAAAATTTCGTGCCCCCCAAGCATAAAAGATTAGCAAGTAAATTTTTGGGAATTTAGAAACTAATTTTTTGGATATTTAAAGTATTTAATCATATTTTTTTAGATTTTTCGGTTATTATATTCAGAGCATCGGATCGGAACTGTTAGATTATCCTTGAATCACGCACTTGTATCGCAAATCGAGCAGGTTGCATCTGGGCGATCGAATCCTCCTCGAGGAAGGTGTCGGATCTTCGATCGTTCGAGTCTGATCTGGACGTTAGAATCATCCTCGAGTTTCGCACAGATTCTTGATCAATCGAAATCGTTTCGTTGGATTTCCTCGAGTGCGGTGTTGGTTCACAATTTTTGAATTACGAATTTGATCTGGATGCTCAGATCGTCCTTGAGACATGCATTTCGCGATGAACGAAACTCATTCTGATTGTTCGATCGTCCTTGATCGTTTCTGTCCGTCCGATTTCCTCGATCGTAGTACTCGTTTGCGATCATCTTTGAGCTCTTCGATTTGGATCGTCTGATGGACCTCGAGTGACGCATTGGTTCGCGATCGATCAGAGATATCTCAAATTTGGGTCGTTGGATCGAACGTGTTGATTGCAGATCGTCCGATCTTTGGTGATCCGGTGTTCCAGGGCATTCGGTGCGATCTTGATCTGGGTCGTTGGATGCAGTTTCTATTATCAAGATCAACTTCTAAAGCTTCTATTATCCGAATTTTGCTAATTAGACACTTTCTAATTGATGAAAACATGATTTTTTTGCATATTCCCTTCTATTTTATGGTCTTACTAATATTTTTCCCTTTCTAATTATTTAATATTGCATTTATTAGATATTTTTCTATTTCTTTAATATCTTTAATGTCAATAATTAAATAATCTACATTTTTCATTTTCATGTATTTTTTTATTTATTTCATATTTGTTAAGCAACTCTTTTAATTTGACATTTTTATTTAAATATCAAATTAATGTTTTATTTGCCTATTTTATTTTACATCTAAATATTTTATATTAATTTTCATTTCCTAACCCATAATTTGCACCTAAAGATGTCTTAAAATCTTTAAAATTATTTTCATTTGACTTATTTCATTTAATTTCCTTAAACTTATTTATCTTTAATTATTTGACAAAATTTTGCGTTATTACAGCAAATCAATAGTAAATTAGGATTTGAGATCACTAATCAAACCATTTTTCCCTAAAGACGATACTCGGTCTCACCGGTTAATACTCAAGCGAACATGTACACTTGCAGGCTGTGCAACAAGTTTTTGGCGCCGTTGCCGGAAAAATACAGTGTTTGGTATCTTAGAACCAGTTGAACTTGGTTTAGTCTTAGTTAAGACAAAATTTTATTTTATTGTTGCCTTTTACTTGATTTTCTTTAGATTTATTGAAGTTCATTGAATATACTTGATCTTTGTTGTGTTTTTTGTGTTTTAGGCTTGCATGAGTAAACGTCATTGTCATCCCTACAATCCAGATTCGGTTGGAGGCTCAAGAACGAGTAGCAACTATGGCTGATAGTGGAAGTTTTGGAGTTGGGAACAATAGCGAGGCACATCATAGAGAAGCACCTTTAAGGGACTTCTTTAAACCGGTGCTGAACAATAACTAGTCAGGCATAGCAAGAACACCAAATGCAAATAATTTCGAGCTAAAGCCATCCTTGATCACAATGGTGCAGCAGCAATAGTTTGGAGGCTCAACTGTTGAGGACCCAATGGCACACTTAAATTCCTTCACGGAAATCTGTGACATGGTTAAAATGAATGGAGTAACTGAAGATCAGCTTAGGCTGAGACTTTTGCCTTTCTCTTTAAGGGATAAAGCGAGAAGTTGGCTGCAAACCTTGCAACCTGGAAGTATTATAACTTGGGAAGAGATGGGCTAGAATTTTTTGCAAAAGTATTTGACACCAGCCAAGGTACATCTGCTGCGGGGTGAAATTAGTTCTTTCAAGCAATCTGATTTTGAATCATTGTACGAAGCTTGGGAAAGGTTCAAAGATTTACTGGGGCGTTGCCCACAACATGGATATCTTCCTTGGATCCAAATCTAGATGTTCTATAGTGGACTTACACCACCCACTAGGACTTTGGTAGATTTAGCAGCTGGAGGCTCATTGATGGGAAAATCAACCACAGATGCCATTCAACTAATTGAAGATATGGTAGCTAATGCATATGGGCACAGTACTGAAAGAGGAACAACAAAAAGAGTAGGAATTTATGAAGTGGATGAGATTAGTGTTTTGCATGCCCAAATTGCTGCTATAACCCATTGATTGAATTTGGTGGAAGAAAAGAGTAGTGGTGGACAGTTTTAGCAAACTCAACAAGTGCAGTCCATTGCAAAAGCTAACAAGGCGTCCTATCATGGAGAAGCTTCCATTGAGCAAATGAATGTCATGAACAGATTCAGTGGTTACCAAGGACCAGCTGGGGGATATAATGTCCCAAAGTACTATCATCTAGGAGTGAGAAATCATAAGAATTTCTCATATGCAAATAACATAAACACTCAATTGCCACCAGGATTTGTACCTCAACAGCCCTTGCAGGATAAAAAGCCATCCTTGGAAGATAAGCTTGATGAAATGATGAATATGCACACAAAATTCTTCAAGGAACAAATTGGAAGGGTGGACAAAAATGACACTAGAGTTTTCGAAATTGAAATCTAGATTGGAAATATGAATGCCACTGTTAAGAGTTTGGAAACGCAAGTGGCGCAGTTGTCACAAATAATCTCAACTCAGTAGTGGAAGTCATTTCCAAGTGATACTCAGGTGAATCAAAAAGAAAGCTGCAAAGTAGTGACTACTAGGAGTGGCAAAGAAGTGGCAAGCCCACCAAATCCAAGTATACTGCCTATTGAAGCTGAAGACGTTGCTAACTATGAGATGAATGTTCAAAAGAAATCAGTGGGGCAACATGAAGAACCTTCAGCATCAAAAGGGAAAGTCAAGGAAAGTGCCACTCAAGAGGGTAAAGGCTTTGAATCACCACCTTTACCATTCCCTTAAAGGTTCCAAAAAAAAGAAGATGGATGAACAATTTGCCAAGTTTCTGGAAATGTTTGAGAAGATTCATATAAACATCTCATTTGCAGAAGCTTTGCAACAAATGTCTAATTATGCATAGTTTATGAAGGAGATCATGTCTAAGAAGATGAAGCTAGAGGATTTTGAAACGATCAAGCTTACTGAAGAGTGCAGTGCCATCCTACAAAAGAAACTTCCTCAAAAGTTGAAAGATCCAGGTAGTTTCACTATACCATGCAACATTGGGTCTGAAATCTTTGAGAAAACATTGTGTGATCTTGGGGCAAGTATTAATCTAATGCCTTTGGTGGTATGCAAGAGGTTGGGAATGTCAGAAATCAAGCCAACAACAATCACTCTTCAATTAGCAGATAGATCCTTAACATATCCAAAAGGGGTAATTGAGTATGTGTTGGTCAAGGTGGATAAATTCATATTTCTAGTGGATTTTGTGGTTCTAGACATGGAAGAGGATTGTGAAATACCACTCATCCTTAGAAGACCATTCTTGGCTACAGGGCATGCACTCATAGATATCCACAAGGGAGAATTAACTTTAAGAGTTAATGAAGAGAGAGTTATCTTCAATCTCTACAAGGCAATGAACTGCCCTAATGATTTGCATGAATGCAACAGGGTGGAGGTCCTAAATTCTTGTATTGACGAGTTGATGGATGAATTAAGCTCTCAAGATGAATTGGTGGGATGTATCTCTTGTTCATTGTCCTTTCCTCAAGTTATGACAGAAGATGAGAAGCTAGTTGTTTTAACTTTAGAAGCATGCTCGCCGAAACTTAACAGTATAGAAGAGCAATTATCTGAAACCCATCAATCTGAAGTTGTTCGAGAGCCTTCTAGGGAAGTAGAGCTGAAACCGCTCCTAGAACATTTGAAGTATGCATATTTGGATGCATCTCAATCACTTCCAGTTATTATCTCCTCTTCGTTGGCCCCTATTCAAGAAGAGAAATTGTTGAAAGTGTTGAAGGATCACAAAGCTACAATAGGATGGACAATTGAAGATATCAAGGATAAATCTAGCCATTTGCATGCACAAAATCTTAATGGAGGATTCACATAAACCTACAGTAGAACACCAGCGATGACTCAATCCTATCATGAAAGAGGTGGTGAAGAAAGAAGTTATGAAGTGGCTAAAAGCTGGAATTATTTATGCAATATCAGATTCGTTACGGGTTAGTCCTATTCACGTGGTGCCCAAGAAAGGAGGAATGACAGTGGTTACAAATGAGAAAGGAGAATCAATAGCTTCAAGGACAACAACAGGATGGCGTGTTTGCATAGATTATCGGAAGTTTAACAAGGCTACATGCAAGGATCACTTCCCCTTACCTTTTGTGGATCAAATGTTGGATCGGATGGCTGGGTATGACTTTTACTATTTCTTAGATGGATACTCAGGATACAACCAGATAGTCATTGCACCAGAGGACCAAGAGAAGACAACTTTCACCTACCCATATGGCACTTATGCATTTAGGAGAATGTCGTTCGGTTTGTGCAATGCACCAGCCACCTTCCAGAGGTGCATGATGGCAATATTTGCAGATATGATTGAAGACATCATGGAGGTATTTATGGACGACTTCTTAGTGTTTGGTGAAACATTTGAACAATGCCTCCATGACCTAAAAAGAGTCTGTTCTCGTTGTGAAGAAAAGAACCTAGTCCTCAACTGGGAAAAATGTCATTTTATGGTTCGAGAAGGCATTGTTTTGGGCCATAAAGTTTCTATTAATGGCCTGGAAGTGGATAAGGCAAAAATTCAAGCTATCGAAAAGCTGTTACCACCAACAATGGTGCGAGAGGTGCGGAGTTTCTTGGGGCACACAGGTTTTTATCGCAGATTTATCAAGAACTTCTCTCAAATAACTCAACCTCTATGTCATTTGCTTGAAAAGGAAGCTGAGTTTAATCTCACAACTGAGTGTGTTGAAGCTTTCAACACACTTAAAAGAGCCTTGATGTCTGCTCCTCTTATGTTTACACCAGTTTGGGGGGAACCGTTCAAGATCATGTGTGATGCAAGTGACTATGCAGTCGGAGCTGTCCTAGGACAAAGACGTGATAGGATGTTCAGAGCTATATACTATGCAAGCAAAACATTGGATGATGCTCAGAAAAACTATACTACCACTGAAAAGGAGTTGTTGGTTGTTGTTTTTGCATGTGACAAGTTCAGGTCATACATTGTGGGATCACATGTTAAAGTCTTCACAGATCACACAGCTATCCGCCAGCTCTTTGCAAAGAAAGATGCAAAACCCAGATTAATAAGGTGGATCCTACTCCTGCAAGAGTTTGATATAGAGGTGATAGACAAAAAGGGTACAAACAATGTTGTAGCAGACTACATGTCTCGTTTGTCCAATGAGCCAAATTCAGATCCAAGAAGTATAGTGGAGGTTTTCCCCGATGAACATCTCTTGAAAGTTAGTGACAGCACACCGTGGTATGCAGATTTTGCTAATTACAAAGCAACGGTTGTCACTCCACCAGATTTATCTCAAGGCCGCCTGAAGCATTTCTTACATGAAAGCAAGTTCTATCTTTGGGATGACCCTCTTCTTTATCGGAGATGTGCCAACAAAGTGATACGTCGATGCATTCCTAATTCAAAAATTAACAAGATCCTTCATGATTGCCATGCTTCACCCTATGGTGGTCATTACAGCCATCAACGGATAGCAAGGCGTGTTCTTGAGAGTAAGCATGTTGAAAGATGCTTATCAGTTTGTGAAGACATGTGAGATAAGTCAGAAACAAGGAAACATCTCTAGAAAGAATGAGATGCCTCTCACTTCATTTGTAGAAGTGGAATTGTTTGACGTTTGGGGCATTGACTTCATGGGACCATTTCCACCCTCAGATGGCAAACAATATATCTTGCTAGCAGTTGATTATGTCTCTAAGTGGGTTGAGGCTGTGGCTACAGCAAAGAACGATGCAAGATTTGTTTTGCAGTTTCTCTCTTGTAACATTTTTCCCATTTCGGAAGACCTAGAGCCATTGTGAGTGATGAAGGTACACACTGCTACAATAAAGTTTTCAACAACCTTCTCACCAAGTACGGCATGAGGCACAAGGTTGTATTACCTTATCATCCACAAACTAATGGGCAAGCTGAAGTGTCTAACCGAGAAATCAAGACAATATTACAGAAGACGATTGGCACAAACCGTAAGGATTGGCCTTTGAAGTTGGATGATGCATTATGGGCTTACAGGACAACATTTAAGACGCCCATTGGCATGCCTCCATATCAGCTATTGTATGGAAAATCATGTCACTTGCCTTGTAAGTTAGAGCACAGAGCTTATTGGGTCATCAGGAAGTTAAATTTCGATGCAAAAGCCTTTGGCAAGAATCGGTTGTTGCAGCTTGTTGAACTCGAGGAGTTTCGCCGAGATGCATTTGAGAACAACACCATTTACAGAGAAAGAATTAAGAAATGGCATGATCAGCTCATAGAGAAGAAGGAATTTAAACTTGACCAGCAAGTGCTACTATTTAATTCAAGACTCCGGTTATTTCCAGGAAAACTGAAATCTCGATAGTCGGGACCTTTTCTAGTCACTCAAGTCTTTCCGTATGGTGTAGTAGAAGTACAGAGCTTGATAGATGGCCACAGATTCAAAGTGAATGGCCAAAGATTAAAGATATTTTATGGAGGACCAAAGCAGACAATTGAAATGGCAGTCTTCAGAGACTGAAACACAGTATCCTCGTCAAGCTATTGACGTTAAACATAGCGCTGAATGGCAGACAACCCACTATTGAATTAGGATTTTTAAGTATGTTTGTGTAATTGTTTTCAAGTAGTTAGTTTGTTTCAGATTTCATTGGAAAGATAGGTTCTAGACACTTAGAATTGAGAAGGGGTACCATCATATTGGTTACTGCGGTCAACAGAATTAATGATTCTGTGGACCGCAGTCCACAGAGTGAGATGGCTGTAAGAGTGTCTATGGACTGCGATCCACAGAACACCTTGCTCTGTGTACCACGGTCACCAGAATGCCATGATCCATGCACTGCTATGGACTGCGGTCATCGGATACATACTCTTCTGTGTACCACGATCCACAGAATGGTCATTTCTGCACTCTTGCTGATTGCGGTCTGTGGTATTTGAATACACTTACGGACCGCGGTCGGCAGAATTCCAACCGTTGCCATTTTTCAAAAAGTTCATGCATGGACCACAATCCATCAATTACCAACAGTGGTTTATACATCTTTTTAAGCCAAATCGCGGTCATTCTGAGTCATTCTGCTCCGAAATTTCTGAAACTTCAAGTGATCATCCATCTCCTTTTCAGTTTCTAGAGTTTCTCTTGCCTTTCCAGTGATAATGTAAGTGTTTTTACCTTACTTTTCAATAGTTCTTAGTTTTCTTTTGGTGTTTAGATAGATTTAGGAGTTCTTTTGTGTGAAATGGTTATCTTGCTCAATAATTTGCAACCTCTTTCCTTTTAATCCATATGTGCATGATTAGTGAGTCCTTTTGAGCCAAGACTTTCACAAATCCTTGTTCATGAGCTTCTTAGGTGGTCAGTTGTTTTGTTTCAATGCAATGAGGCGTATTTCATATCCATGTTCATTGATTATGATGAAATTGGCATTGCAAGGTTCAATTTTTATTGTCTGATGATTATTTCTGATGTTCAGATGCTTAGACTTGTAAACTAAAATACTTTGATTAGTTTCAATTCATTTTGAGTGCACTATTGTATGAATCTTGTTGTTTTCCTTGCTAACCATTGCTATTGTTGCAGGCCTCTTAGAATGAAACTTCCTGCATCAAAGGGTAAGCAGCCAGCGCCGCCCCCTCCATCCGCTGATCGTAATCATTTTAAAACAGCTGCTACCAAGCAGAGATTCAACATGATACGCTCCAACAGACACCTTATCCCTGAGAAAGGCATCATGTTAATGGATGAGGAGTGTCGCATCGACATTGACACAGTGGTGGCCGCTAGGCAGTGGGAGAAGCTTATTCAGGCACCCGCGACCACAGTGGTATCAATAGTTCAAGAGTTTTACGCTAACGCACCAGACAGAGAGGGTACATTAGTATGGGTGCAGGGCAAGTGGGTACCATTCAGTGCGGCAGCAATTAATGAAGTCTATGGCCTGCCAGCAAACTCGCCGGATGACTACTACAATCTCCTACCTAGGTTTGACCTGGATGAGATCTTGTAGACTCTATGCATTGATGGGGCCTCCCAGATTTGCTATAACAACAGGCTCATCAACTTGATGAAGACCATGTTTAAGACCCCTACTAAGGTGTGGTTATCGTTAGTTTGTGTTAATCTTCTTCCCTCCTTAGCCATTAACAGGGTCATTGTGGAGTGAGCCGTCTTAGTGTACTGCATTAGGAAAGGGCTCCCAATCAATATTGGGACAATTATTTCCAGCTCCATTAGGTCCGCCATTGACAAGATGTAACACCCCAACCCCCATGTTTCTTTGATTTGAGTGTTGGACTAAACCACCGTTCTTTTTGACAGTGGACTTAACCAATATGTGGGTTGGGTCCGTGCTACTTTACAAG
>JAJIYU010008125.1:0-18322 GCA_030144865.1 Tinospora cordifolia | reverse complement strand
AACATGATATCAAAAATAGATCAATGAAATATCACATGAGCGGTAAATCTTAATAGAAATTATGCATAGCGGTAAATCATTCGGCAATTCAACAATTTCAACCAAAGCATCCAAACAATGTTTTGAATTTATTCAAACATTAACAACCTATAATCTATTCAAACAATGTTTTGAATTTTAAATCCGCATAATACATGTAAGAGAGAAAATCATGCCCACCTGAATTTTTAACGATTTTCTACTCCTTTGTCATTATGACCGTCCTAGAGCTTTTTATCTGCAAAATAATTATAGTATACGATTTTTTGGTTAATATTTTTATTATTTTCTTACTACTAAGGTTCACGAGGAATTAAACACATTTTTAAGAGTCTTTTGTGTCCCTATACTTAGATTACCTGTTAAATTTTAATTATCTAAATTCATTTAAATTATTTACCTCTTTACTTTGATCAAACACCAATTGATGAAGTTAGCTGCCACCACGATGCACTATTTGACCATGTTCTGCTCACCGTCCAACCAGCAGCTGAAAATTCACCAAAACAGAGCACCGTGCTCTGCTGCTTCTTCTCTTTACTCGGATTGCAGCAACACGCTGCAGCAGAACAACACTCGGACAACAACAGCAGTGGCCATCACCATTCCAACACGACCACCATGCTGTGTTCTTCATCTTCATCAATTCCTCCTCGGTCTGCAACTACAATAGAACAGCAGCAATGGCAGCTTCTATTTTTCATTTATTTCTAGCCTTGACTCACACTTGATAGCAAGCAAAAACTCATTTCTTCTTGTTCACGGTCGTCTTCTTCATACAGAAAACAGGCTGCAATTTGATTAAGCTCACAAAATCCACTTCACCACTCACGGTCCACACCAACGCATTACTTATTTGTTTCCATTTGCACTTTTATTATCTCGGTCTTCTCTGTTCGGCTGAATTCCAAACCAGAAAGTCATCAACCCATACAACACCAAAGATTCAAACTATCATCTTATCTGTTTTCAAGGATCGAAAAAACCAGAAAAATGAATCCAAATTCCCTTCATTTCTTCTTCTATTCTTGCTGAATCCGAACCACAAAATTTGGATCTCTCTTGCTCCAATTTCCCCCATTCGTTGCCTCTTGGTCCTTCCTTAACGCAACAGCAGCTGCAAAACCAGCAATGCTGGTCTTCTTCTTCCTTTCGTCCGGCAGCACCCCTCTTCTTTTCATTGCTTCATCTTCGTTGTTATTCCGTAGGAAACAACAGCAGCCATGTTCAATTTAGAAATCACATACCAGCAGCAGCATCATCTTCCAATTCCTCCCCTGCTGTCTGTTTCATTTGGTAACAGCAGCATCAACAACAACGACCAGCTACACAACAATAACAGCAACAACAATAACTGTAACAGCACGCTGCAACCGTTCCCCTGTTTTTTTTTTTTCTTCTTCATCCACGCTGCACACGGCTTCTTCTTCGTTCGGTTTGCTCAAGGCAGCAGCACCGATAGCCACAGCAACAACAACCGTGGCAGCAACAGAGCATCACGTGCTCTGTTTTCTTTTCCTTCCTCTCTGGCTTCCTTCTTCAGCTTCTCCTTCTTCGTTCTCCATTTCTTCTTGTTCGAGTTGCAGCAACTTGAGTTCCCTGCTTTATTTTCCTCCAATTCAGCCTTCTTCTTCTGTTCAATCAAAACAGACAGTAAGCTCTTCTTCTTCATTTAACAGCAGCGGTGATAACACTAGCAGATGCGTCTTCCTTCTGTTCGTCTACCATGGCTGCTGCAACAACAGCTCATGCTCTGTTTTTCATCTTCCTCTGTCCAATCTTCCTTCCTTTCATGGTTCTGCAATAGCTTGCAGAACCAATGAGCTGGTTTCCTTCATCTCCAACCCTGTTCGGTCATCCACTTCCAGCATAAGACTCCGAGCAGCTGCATGTTCTTCCTGATTCGTGTCTCTCGGCCAACCATCCAACAACCAGAACATGCTGGTTTTTCTGTCCCATTATCCTTCCTTAGCAAGCCAAATAAACACCGCCCGAATTCTCCAGCTTCTTCTCCCTGTTCCGGCATCTTCTTCGGAAATCTTCAAATTTCGGTCCAAAAATATTTTTTTTTTCTAATCATGTAAGTAGTGCATATACCTATATAATAAACCTTATGATAAAATAACCATGTTATATTTTTCTTTCTCTTGTCTATACCCACACACACACACCTATATGTATATATATACATGTGTTACCATCTAAATTTAGTGTATGAACCTTATGATAATTTTATATGTATTCCATGTTGTTATTTTTTATTGTTATTAATTCAATTATTATTATTTTTTTCCTTACACTAATTCATAATAACCCTCAATTAATCATTTCAGCTATTTATACATATCTATAAAACATAAATTATCGTTTATCATACTCTTATTAGTATTATTATTTTTCAATCAAATAATAGATTTCGTTTTCGCATCACTCGCGCCTTGACGCGAGCGCGAGCGAACGATGAAATAATTTATTTACCCTTATTCGCTCACGACGTGGCACGGTCGCAGAGTTACGGGGTGTTACACCTTCGAAGCTAACTACATCTAAGGAAATGATAGTTAGGGCCAAATTAATCAAGAAAGACATCAACTTCAAGTGATCCCTAAGGAATTGAAGCAAGGGACTACAAGAGACGGAGAATGATAACAAGAAAAGAGTAATTGGAATAGGCCAAATGTCATGAGTAAGGTTTCCGCGGTAGCCAACCAAGACATATAACAAAGGTTTGTCCTATTAAGACTCAAGCTCCTCATCAACAAGTATAGCCCAACCACGCTAAAGAGGAGCATGGGAAACATATGAAAAGACTAGGACTATGTTTCCTTTGCAGGCAGAGGGGACATATAGCAAACAATTGCTCAAGCTCCTCAACAACAAAAGTAGAAATACAATTAGATAAACAATTAGGATGAAATTTATTTTAAGAGTAAGTGTAATACCCAAAATTTTGACAAATATATTGGATGATTGAATAAAAGAATTTGAATGAAAAAAAAAATTAGTACAAAAGATGAATTTCCAAATTATTGACTAGGAATGCACCGAATAGACTAGTAGAATTCAAGATTCAAGTTCACACTAGAACCAGCCCTTAGCCATGCCCCTACTAATTGAGTTAAGGACTTTGCTGGACGAGTACAAGCTCCGAAAAAAAAAAGGGAATTCATCAAAGTGAGTAAGTCACCATAAGGAGCTTTGATGTCATTCATGAAAAAGAAAGATGGTTGTGTGTCAACTATCGAAAGTTAAATCTAGCTATAGTTAAGAATAAGTATCCCTTACTAAGGACATATGACCTATTCAATCAATAGAAGAGCTACTCATTCCTTTAAGATTAACTTAGGATAGAAAATCAACAGTAAAGGATAAGTTACCCTTGCCAAGGATAGACGACCTATTGAGAGAAGTTACAAATTTCTCTAAGATTGATCTTAGGTTAGGATGTCACCAATTAAGAATCCTAGGTCAGACATATATAAGATAACCTCTAGAACTCAATATAGACACTTCAAAGTCACAGTGATGTTAGTTAGTTTACTCAATGCATAGACAACATTTATGAATCTAAGGAACATAGTATTTAAGCAATACCTTGACCAGTTTGTGGATGACACCCTGATTTACTCAAAGCCCAAAGCAGTGCCAGCGAGAACAAGATTCGAACCTATAGCCCTCTACGAGAGCAACACTAACCTTTGATTTATGGACCAAAGCTATTCCCTATTTTAAGTTGAGAAACTAAATGTGTAGGTCACTTGAGGTTTGGATTACAGACACTTAGAAGAAAACCAATTAGATGCTAAGGGCGAGTCCCAAATGACGATGGTCAAGTTCCTTGGCTATATAGTGCAATAGAAGACATCCAGTAAACCCGAAAAAAACCCGAAAAAGTGGACGCAACCCAAGACAATTACAAAGATTTGAAGTTTCTTAGGCTTAGCTAGATATTTCTCAAAATTAGTTGAACCCATGACCAAAATAATTAAAAAAAGAGCCAAGTTCCATTGGGAAGGAGATAGACATCCAAGATGATGCCACATACGAGAAAGCAACAACGAGAATCCTACACTGTAAGGTACATAGCTTGAGAACGAAGGACATTTTCTTAGTCCAAATTCTCTGGAGGCATCGTGGAGTAGAAGAGGTAACCTAGGAGCTGGAAAGCTAGATAAAAAAAAAGTATTCAAAACTCTTCGTCAAGAATGCATGACCAAACAGTATCGAAACAAGTAAGTACAAATTTCGAGGACAAATTATATATTAAGGGGGGTAGGTTGTAATATCTCAAAATTTTTTAAATAATTAAAATAAAAATAAAATAAAATAAAATAATTTAAATAAAGTAAAATAGAGAACTAGAAAGGTTTATAAAATGAAATCAACTCAAAGAATGTATTAGCAACTTCTAAAATAATTACTTACTTATATTTGTGCATAAAAAACAAGTAAAATAGAGAATTATAAAGGTTTTTAAAATGAAATCAACCCAAAAGAATGTATTAGCAACTTTTAAAACCTTTACTTACTAATTCTTATGCATAAGAAACAAATAAAATGGATCTGGGAAGAGTTTTAGAAAAGTTTCTATAATAAAGACACCTCAGTTCTTGGTCCTTCATTTCTATCAGATCAAAGTCATGCCAGGAGAAGTGCACCTATTCTACATTAAATATGTGTACACCTGTCATCTGCTAAGAACCGGGACATTACTTTTCTCATGTTTCAAATCATATCAAATGCATCCTAGACACATCAGAACTATCATAAATGATTAATCAACCCTTTAAACACATCAAGGGGTAATACATGGAAAGATATAGAAATAGTCAAATAATTAAAACAAAAACTTCAATATTTAAAGTTTAATAAAACATGTAACAAAGTTTCCAATTGAAATCTCTAGACATGGCCTAAGTGGCTGAAATATAAATCATCAAGGAAATTAACAACTTAAATAAGTCTGGTGGACCACACGTCCAATCTACAATAACTAATCAAATAAAAATGTCATAAAACAACCCCTACAGTGAGGTTACAAACTAGCTAATAAAACATCCTGAAGATGTCGGTCAGCAAGTGCCGCCTCAAATGTCCCACATGAAGTGGAAAGGTGAGGTGAGCACAAGAGCCTAGTGGATCGTAAACAGTACATCCATAGTATTATTCAAGTCAAAATATCAAACGTGCAAACACTTAACATATATTAGGTGTTTCAAACATTCAATTGTTCAATAGTTGCTAATTAAACCGAAAGATTAACTCTGGGTGTTCTTTCTTCATTATTAGATCAAAGGAGACTAGGAAAATGCGCAAAATGTTAGGATCCAATGGGATATGGGGACGCACCCATCACCCAACCTGGGAATGAAGGACTTACACCCATGCTCCATAACCAAGAACTAGGGACTCACCCATCGTTCTATTATTGGGAACTACAGACTAACCATTGTTCCAATCGCGAGAACACCCACCATGATCCCCCGTGGACCACTGCATCGGTACGTGGTTCGGATCTTAAGTTAACTTACTTCAATTCCACACAATAATTCATTGTCATCATGCTTATCATCTTGGAATGGAATGTAACGAATGAACATGTAATTTCAAGCGTGCATATAATCTCATGTCATGAAAGCAAGTAAACGAGTATGGATACATACATCATATTATGCATCATTCATGACAACAGAAAAAAGCTCATAGTATCTAATCAACGTCAAACATTTCTTAGCATGCTTCTTGGCATTGAAAATAAAGGAACCACACATCATGTTTAATATTTAAAACTCAAATAAGACTAGGGAGCAAGGTAATCATTTCTACCTTAATAATTGATTTTCTTGAGTTCTTGTACTATTGTCGCGACCGTCTTGAGTTCTCAACCTAAGATGTTTTTAGAATTATCATCGCCAACTCATACTTCTAATATACCCCAAATTTATAAGACTATTTGTCTAATTACATGTATATGTCTATAATCAATATTGTTTTAGATTATCATACTATATATAATATATTACATTATAGTCACTATTTGTTATTTGATGTAAACAATGTATATGTATATGCACGTATACATTTAAATAATTTGTGTAGTCATGTCGATAAATACTATACACATATATGTAAATAATATAACTAATATACATGTTTATATATAAGTGTATCAATAGGTTGCTTAATATATATAAATATATAAATAAATAAATAAATATATATATATATATATATATATATATATATATATATATATATATGCATAATATTTCCTAATAAATCATTGTCACCAAATTCTTGCTGGTGCTCAAGTTTCACGCTCACCCGCAAATTGTCCCCACTTTCAATAACCTAGTCCCAAGGACAATGCCAATGGCATTGCAGAATGGATGGCACTTACAATGTGACCATCAAATATATTAATCGATTTGATTTGTTACCCACGCAATTACTCATATAATAACCCATAACCCAACTTCAATACATTATATATATTAAGCTATTCATATTTAAAAATTAGTTTTAACATATTATATAGTGTAAATTTATTACTATCAAATTATTTATGCAAGTCTTCAATCTACAATTTCAATGTATGCCTATTAATTCAAATTAGGTATTTTTTCAACCAATTCTTAAAGAATGTAACAAAAAAAGAATAAACTTATACCTTTAATTTCCAATTTGCTCTTCAAATATGTTTTGAGAACTCCATTAATGACTTCTTGATGCTCTTTTATTCTTTTTTGGCGTCTCTAGGGTTGTAGAAAAATTTAGAATGCTTTTAAAATAAAAAAAAACTAGGGTTTATATAGAGAATTCTACGTAGTCTCTGTTAGGATCACTGCAAATGTACAGAATCACAATAGTAATACTTGGTAAATACCAAATTATCGTTCTGTGGGAACAATATATGGTTAATATCTCAAATCCCAATTTAATTTTAATATCAACTTTATTAAGGCGTCAAATCAAATTAAATATTAAAAACTTAAATTAAATCAAAAGCAAATTGAATGCAAGTGAATATTGAATCAAAAACTATATCATAGTAAAATAACATGTATTTACCTTTAATCTTTATTTCAGTTAATCTAAATTTTGTTCTTGTAGGTTATAGCACCAGTAATCAAAACCCTATCCCAAGGCGCCTTGATCCTATCAATTAAATTGCCTAATACCCTCTCTCGAGGTGTACAATCAATAAACTAATACATTAAATATATTAATCACATGTAGGGGTGGCAATTCGTTTCATCGTGTCATAAATGAGTCGTGTTTAACCATGTTCATAATCGTGTACCTGTAAATAACCTATTTAACTTGTTATAATCAATTTTTAAATTAATTTTCTATAAAAATATTAATAAAAATATGAAAAAATTTTAAAAATAAATTAAAATTTTAAAAAATTATATTTAAAATAATAATAATAAATATATTATCAATAGATTAATAAATATATTAATTTTAAATTTATTTATTTATAATTTATCTCTCAACTTATCTATAATCGTGTTAGACGTTTCATTTTTGGGTTCTTCACTTTGACCCAAACTTGTTAACTTCGTGTCAGGTTATCGTGTTGTATTACAAATTACCACCCCTAATCACGTGCAACCTCCTATAAAATCAACAACCTCTCAGTCAATTGATTCAAATAGGTCTATACTCTGATTTTTCAATTATTGAACCTATCTCTCGAATTAGTTTAACAATTTGAAATCAGTTTATAGGTAGTCAATTAATTAAAAAAAAAACTTTAAGAACACAGAATATAAAATAATACTTTAAATAAATTAATCAATATAAAAATCAAAAGATTTTACAATCTAAATTACATCCTATAACTTAAAATATTTAGCCAAACATACTTTGGAGTTCAAAGCACAAAAAATTTAATAAAATAAAGACCATACTCAATAGTTGAACTGTCTCTTCTTATTTTTTGTTTTTTGTTCTCCTCTCCTGTTGGCCATCACAGTAGTCTCTTGTCAACTCGAATAATGAATTTTTGAATGCCTAATATGATCTATTTATGATGTCAAACTCATAAAAATCCTAATTATACACTAATACGACTTCTCTTATTGCAAGTCTGATAAAAACCCCAATTTTCCATTGTTTTGTGCCCCAATTCATGCAAACCAATCTAGTCCCCTTCTTCTTCTTGTCCTTTTATCTTCTTCTTTCTTGCTTTATCACATTATTACATTCTTGCCATTATGAATTAGGCATAACTTTCACCCCTAATTTTGTTCCAGTCGACCCATGTAGCTTCGCTTCTATTTACCGATTTAGCTATTACAATTTTCCTCACAAATCATGCCCCAAATTCATTTCCAGTCAAGCCAAGGTAATTGCATGCTATTTACCAATTTTGCCATTCAAATCTTGCACACAACTTCATTTGGGCTTGGATCAAGTTTTGGGTTTTATTTTGGGCCTTGTTAAATGTTAAGCTTCTTGCAATGTGTTGCATCTTTCATTCTTTTGTATAACTGTTTTCAATTATTCGAACATGTTCAAACAATAAAAGACCTTCTTCGAGTATTAAATCACAAATATAAATGATAAAAATCATATTAAAATTCTCAAAATACATAAATACATGGAATGCTCTTATAAATGCTCATACACCTAATTATAAATAAATATATCCTATTTTCTATCTAACTAATGCAAAATGTATATAAAATATATATAATAATTTTAGTATACAATGCAACTAACAGTCTCCCAGTTATATTAGAATACTTAATTCCCAGTTGTATTAGAATACATACCATGTAGTCTCTCAATTATGTTAGAATACGTAATTTTCTAATATTTCTTTATTTTTATTTTTTAATTATTACAATCTACCCCCTTAATTTAAATTTCGTCTTCAAAATTTGAAATAGCTTACCTAAATCATTTGTCGCCCATAGCGATGTCGATCAAGTGCTCCTAGTGAATAGATTGGGATATTTGGTTCGCATTTCACTTTCTAATTCCTAGATTGCTTCCTCAACGTCGTAATGCCTCCGAAGGACTTTGACTAATGGAATGTCCTTTGTCCTTAGGCTCTATACTTTGTGATCCAGTAAATTGATTGCAGACTCGTCGTATGTGTTGTCGTCTTGTACTTGCGTCTCTTCCGAGTAGATGATATGAGAGGGGTCAGGCTCATACTTCCACAACATCTATATGTAGAAGACATTATTAATCGAGGACATCTGGTTAGATAGGTCAAGCTTATACACACATTCCCTGACCGACCTTATGATCTCAAACAACCCAATAAATATTGGTGATAGTTTTCCCTTGTGTCCAAACCTTCTAATACCCTTACGAGGACTAACCCTCAAGAACACTTTGTCAACTTCCTAGAATTTTAGGGGTTTCCTTCGTCAATTAGCGTAGCTCTTCTATCTGCTCTGAGTCGTCACTAATCTCCTCTAAATCAATTTGACTTGTCTATTCATCTCCTCAATCAATTCTAGTCCTGTAAGCACTCGATACTCCAACTCTGCCCAACATGATGGTGACCTACAAGTCAATCGTATAAAGCCTCATAGGGTGCCATTTGGATATTTGCTTGATAGCTATTATTATAGGAAAATTCAGCTAAACGCAAGTGCTTGCTTTAGTTGTCCTTTAAATCAAGGACACATGCTCTCAACATATCTTCCAAGATATGTATTATTCTCTCTGATTGCCCATTTGTCTGGGGGTGAAATGTTGTGTTCATCGTTAGTTTGGTACCTAATTGTTTTTGTAAGCTCTGCCAAAATTGAGATGTGAACTTTACATTTCGGTCTGATACTATAATCTTGGGTACTGCATATAGTCTCATAATTTCTCAAACATAAAGTTCCCCCAATTTGCTCACCCAATCTGTGGATTTGATTGTAAGAAAATAAGCTACCTTTGTGAGACGATCAACAACACCCATACAACGTCTTCCCCTTTCTGATTCTTAGGCAACTCGCTAACAAAATTCATCGCGATGTTGTCCCATTTCCATTTTGGTATAGGAAGGGGTTGGAACAAACCTGTTGGTCTCCTGTTGAACTTTCATCTGCTGACAAGTTAGACACTTGGAAACATATGTAGCTACATCTTTCTTCATCCCTTTCCACCAATAAGTCTTGCGAAGATTCCTGTACATCTTGTCACCTCCAAGATGCATAGTATATCTAGTCTGGTGTGCCTCATCTAATATCATCTGTCTACTCTGCCCGCTCTCAGGGACACAAACCCTATTTCCCAATCTCAACATGCCATTTGTATCAATCTTGAAACCACTATGTTTGTTTTATTTAATCCTTTCAATAAGATTTAAAATCCATTTGTCATGTTTATGCTCTTCCTTGATCGGTTGGAGTAGCTCTAACTGGCACACCATGGTGAATAACACTGCTTGATTCTCATCCATTCTAAAACCTCGATTATAATTCTCTATCAGTTGATACATCTGCCCTTTTTTTCTTTTTCAGTTCTACTATATTTTCTGTTCAAGGTGTCTGCTACTACATTCACCTTTCTTGGATGATAGTGAAGCTAAAAGTCATAATCTTTTAAGAATTCCATCTATTTTCTTGTCTAAGGTTTAACTCCTTCTGGGTGTATATGTACTTCAGACTTTTATGATCTGAGTACAAGTCAAATCTCTCTCCATATAGGTATTGTCTCCAAATCTTCAAGGCAAAAACCACTATTGCTAACTCCAAGTCATGAGTTGGATAGTTTTGTTCATTTATCTTTAATTGTTGTGAAACATAAGCGACAACCTAACCATCCTCCATTAGTACAACACCCAAACCATTCTTCGACGCATCTACATAAAGTGTATAACACATTTCATGAGTTGGGGTAATAAGTATCGGAGTTGATGTAAGTATCCTCTTCAACTCTTGGAAAGCTGACTCACATCTCTCATCCTAACTAAACTTGAGAAATCTTGGATGAATTGTTTATAATATCCAGCTAACCCCAAGAAACTTCTAATATCAGTAACTATTTTAGGTTGTTTCCAGTTCATAACTGCTTCTACTTTCTACGAATCAATGGATATGCCTTCTGTAGATACTACATGCCCAAGAAATTTTACCATCTTCATCGAGAATTCACATTTACTAAATTTAGCATACAACTGGTGGTTTCTAAGAATCTCCAAAACAATCTCTAAGTGTTTCACATGCTTGTCCTCCGATTTCGAATAAATCAAGATGTCATCAACGAAAACCACTACGAACTGATCTAATAAGGTTTGAAAACCCTACTCATCAAATCCATAAAAGATGTTGGTGCATTAGTTAGACCAAAAGGCATTACAGTGAATTCAAAGAGGCCTAGTTCTAAATGTTGTCTTTGATATGTCTGACTCTCGAATATGCGGCTGGTGATATCTTGATCTTAAATCAATCTTAGAAAAATATGTGGCTCTTCTTAATTGATCAAACAAGTCATCAATTCTAGGTAATGGATATCTATTCTTCATACTAACATTATTCAGCTTTCTATAATCAACACATAACCTCATAGATCCATCCTTTTTCTTCAAAAATAATACTGGAGCTCCCCAAGGTGATTCACTTGGATGAATGAATTCTTTCTCACGAAGCTCATCCAACTACGTCTTCAACTCCTTCAATTCAATCAATGCCATCCTATAGGGTGGAATGGCTATGGGGTCAGTACTAGGATGTAACTCAATCTTGAACTCCACCTATTGTATGGTGGTAGTCCAAGTAGATCATCTGGGAATACATTTGCATATTCTTGTACCACAGGTATCTCTTGAATTTCTTTTGGTTTTTCATTATCCTATTCCAGCAACTACATGTAGTCTTCTTTTTGTTTTAAATTGTGTATCATGGCTACCATAGGACTCCTCGGTAATGTTTACATATCCATGTTTATCTTAAACACATCACTAAAAGGCAACGTCATGATCTCCCTCCGTTTTTGATAGTTTATCTTGGCTTGGTATAAAGTCAGTCAATCCATACTCAGTATGACATCATACCTATGAAAAGGAAGTGTACAGAGATTAGTTAAAATCAGCTTCTTTTCAAACCTAAGGTCGCATTTATAGTATCTCATAGAGTTCACAGTCACAGGGAATAGGTTTGTCACCAATTGTAGTCTATCAACTAGGAGTTCAGATGAAAGACTTAGTAGCACCCGAGTCAAACAAAATTTTTGCAGCAACATTAAACAAAAGAAATGTACCTTTTACTACAGGTGCAAGATCAGCTTGGGCATCAATAGCATAAAGTTGTGCTTGGTTCTATCCTCGGCCTTGATTTTGGTTTTGCCCCTGATTTTATTGTGGTTAGGGTTGTGGATGTTGCCTCTACTATAGACGACCATCTTGTCCACGCTCCTGTTGTTGACGATGAGGAGCTAGAGTTCTATTAAGACAGTTTTTGGCAATATGTCATCTCTAGTTAATCGAGTGAACTCTGACTATAGTCATTTTGTCTTTGCCGTGGAGAAAAAGTGCTCATAGAACAAAGCCTTAAATTGTTCCCAAGTCATATTAGATACATCTGTAACAATATCATTTATAACCACCTCCCACCAGTAGTAGGTGGGTCCATCAAACTAGTGCGCTGCTAAGGCAACTCTCCTGGTGCCAACTGCCTCTAAGGCATTTAAGTGTTTGTTTATCTCATTGAACCACTTATTAGCCGCCAAATGATTAGTCATGCCCACAAAAGTACTGGGCCTTAGCTCCTGAAATTCTATCAACAAGTTCTTCTATTATATGTCATCCACAATCGATCAGTTCTGTGCTACTAGACCATTAGGCAACGAGGCCTAATGAACTTGTGGTTGAGGTTATGCTTGTGGCTATGACGGTATTGGTAGCTGGTTCTGCATCTATGTGAGGTTCCTCATAACCTGTACCATAGCTTGCTTAGAAAATTCAACTAACACATCTGTGGTCACCACCGTCCCAATTGGAACTGCTGCCACTAGCACATTGTTCTCCCTCTACCTAGATTCATCTGTATTTTTATCTCTTGAGCCATTTCTCCTTGTTCTTGCCATTATCTACAAGCTAAAATTCATCTTAGTATCCATTAGTTCGACGTGATATCAGTAAAGAAAATTTCAATCTACAAAGATGATCATAACTTTATTGTAATTCAATCTGGGTTACTCAAACCCCTTTTTCTCAAAATTCGAGTGCTAAATGCTTTTGCAACTTGTGATAAATGTCATCTTTCATATCTCTATTCATAGTTTGTCCTCCTATTGTCAAAACAACTATTTTTACATCATACATGCTATCATGACTCTAGGTTTATGTCTCTAAATTCTCGGTTTATTTAGTGGTCTATTAGTTTCTGCTTCTAAGTCTAAATATTGAGGGTAGCCCTCACGTTTGTTTTGGGTATAGGATTTTTGGTCTCATATCATAGTATTCAAAGTCTTAACATCAAGGAGCATGCAAACAATCATTCAATCAACACACAATTCACGCTAGCATAGTAAGATTTCTAAGCTTCCATGTATGCCTCCGAGTTCAAGTGTCCCATACCATTGTTGCCTAGTGATATAGGTTTCCACTCAGAAACCTTACCACATCCAAATAATTTCTCAAATGTCTCGATAATTAAGGCCTTCCAATCCCGCTATACTTGATCGTCTCGTACCAACCACGCATAAGGAAAAAAGTTCTTCCAGAGTCATCAACCATTCACCAATCATGGCTTGTCAATCTCTAAGTCAAGAATTCCTCCATCTCCCTAATTCATATGCGTTCCATACCGCGCAGAAGTCAAGATACAAGATTGTCCCGATTGTGTGTCCTAACCAAACAAGTGTTTCGTTATTCACATATTTTCAGTCTCTAACTTGTCCTAAAAGTTTTATTTATGATTCACTGTGCTCCTTGGCAACATTCAAGTCTTTACCTATAGTCTCTCTTCTTAAACCTAAGGTCTCAATACTTGGCTGAGTGGTTCCTCCGTTGAACCCACAACCATTATCAACTTCAGGTACCACCATTGGTATCTAAATACACATCTAGCCTAGTACCTGTGGTCTAAGCTCTCATTTCACCCTTGGCATCCACTGCCTAGGCTCTCTTTCTCTCTGTTCAACTAGTTGTCTACTAACTGAGCTCTGATACTAACTTTGGTATCGGAGTAATGTCTAGCTTAGTACTCTATAGCCCAAGCTCTCATCTCACCTAGTAACCTACTAACTGAGCTTTGGTACAAACTTTGTAACACCCCAGTTTTCAGTCCTTCATTTCTATCACATCGGGTTCACACATAGAGAAGCGTGCCCATTCTACATTAAATATGTATACACCTGTCATCTACTTAGAATCAGGACATTACTTTTCTTACGTTTCAAATCATATCAAACACATCCTGGACACACCAAAACTCAAATATATGATTAATCAACTTTGGACACATCAAGGGGTAACACATGGAAAGAGACAGAAATAGTCAAATAATTAGATCAAAAAGTTCAACATTTAATGTTTAATAAAACATGGAACAAAGTTTTCAACTAAAATCTCTAAACATGGCCTAAGTGGCTAAAATTAAAATCATCAAGGAAATTAACAACTTAAATCAATCTGGTGGACCACATTTCCAATGTATAATAACTAATCAAATAAAAATGTCATAAAACAACCCCTACAATGAGGTTACAAACTAGCTAGTAAAATGTCCTAAAGATGTTGATCAGCAGGCGCCGCCTCAAATGTCACCTGAAATGGAAAGGTGGGGTGAGTTGAAGAGCCCAATGGATCATACACAGTACATCCATAGTATTATTCAAGTCAAAATATCAAACGTTCAAACACTTAATATACATTAAGCGTTTCAAACATTCAATTGTTCAACAATTGTTAATTAGACCGAAAGATTAACTCTCGGTGTTCTCTCATCATTATCAGATCAAAGGAGATTAGGAAAATACACAAAATGTCAGATTCCAATGGGATAGAGAGACACACCCATCACTCAACCCAGGAAGGAGGGACTTACACCCACGCTCCATCACCAAGAACTAGGGACTCACCTATTATTTTGTCATTGGGAACTATGGACTAACCATTGTTCCAATCGCGAGAACACCCACTGTGATCCCCCGTGATTCGAATCTAAGTTAAATTACTTCAATTCCACACAATAATTCATTGTCATCATGTTTATCATCTCAAAATGGAATGTAACGAATGAATATGTAATTTCAAGCATGCATATAATCTCATGTCATAAAAGCGAGTAAACGACGAGCATGGATACATACATCATGTTATATATCATTCATCCAACAAAAAAAACTCATGGTATCCAATCAATGTCAAAGATTTTCTAGCATGCTTCTAGTCATTGAAAATAAAGTAAACACACGTCATGTTTAATATTTAAACATCAAATAAGACTAGGGAGCAAGGTAATCATCTCCACCTCAATAGTTGATTCCCTTGAATTCTTGTATTGTTGTCGCAACCATCCTGAGTTCTCAACGTAAGATATTTTTAGAATTATCATCGTCAACTCATACTTCTCATACTTCTAATATACCCAAAATTTATAAGATTGTTTGTTAATTAGATGTATATGTCAATAATCAATATTGTTTTACATTATCATATTATATATACACTACAAGAAATTGATGATATAACAACATCAATTCCACAACGTGCATCAACGAACGTTCTAATAGAAGGTGTACAACAACGTTTATAAAATGTTTGTTGTAAAATCGCTTATGTAAAATGTGTGCGACAACGTTCACCATGGGAATGTTGTTGAAAAGGTCATTACAACGAGCATATGAACGTTGTTCTATGTTATTACAACAATCATAGTTGTTCGTTGTCGAATGACACGTTCTACAACGTTCGTTAGTCAACTGTTGTTAAAAAACGTAAGTTATTATAACATACATTCGTGAACGTTGTCTATAGTCGTCTGTAACAACGTTTATATGACCGCTGTAAACGTATTACGTTATATATACATATACGTTACTCATATGTTATATCTATATAATACCACTAATGCATGAATAATGGTATAACCCGAGAATGGTGGTATAATGTAGGCATAACAATCGAATATTGTGCGTATAAAGATATAGGGATAACGACAGAATAATGCGTGAATAATAGTATGACCTGTGAATAGTGGTATAATGTATGTATAATACTAGAATAAGGCACGTATAAAAATATAGGGATATCGATTGAATATTGCGTGAATAATATATATGGTATATATAACACGTGAAATGTTATATAATGTAGGAATAAATATTGAATAATATACATATAAAAATGTAGGGATATGATCGAATATTACGTAAATCATATATATGGTATATATAACACATGAAATGTTGTATAATGTAAGAATAAATATTGAATAATACACGTATAAAAATCTAGCGATTAAAATCGAATAATTAATTTGTGAATAGTAGTATAAAGTAGGTATAACGCTAGAATAATGCATGTATAAAAATGTAGGGATATCGATCGAATATTGCGTGAATAATATATATGGTATATATAACACGTGAAATTTGGTATAATGTTGGAATAAATATTGAATAATACACGTATAAAAATCTAGCGATAACAATCGAATAATTAATTCATGAATGATGGTATATATATATATATATATATATATATATATATATATATATATATATATAACCAATAAAATGTAGAGATAAATATCGAATAATACATGAATAATGGTATATATAACCCGTGAAATGTGATATAATGCAGGGATAAAAATTGAATAATGCGCGTATAAACATATAGCGATAACGATCGAATAATGCGTGTATTATATATATATATATAACCTGTAAAACACAGTATATTATAAGGATAAAGATCGAAAAATGTGTGTATAAAAATTTAGCGATAACGATCGAATAATGCATGAATAATGATATGAATAAGCCATGAAATATGGTATAATGTAGGGATAAAGGTCGAATAAAATCAGTATAATAACCCGTGAAATATGGTATAATGCGTGAATAATGGTATGAATAACCCGTGAATTGATCACTTGTATTATTTTCAAATAACATCAGTATAATAAAGTTCACATATGAATAACATTATTCATAGATGAGTCAAAAATAAAATAATCAGCTCCAGAAGACAAAATAAAATGATAAAATTCAAATGAAAAATAATTGAGATTGTTATAAATGAATCATAATCATGTTCAAATTGTACATATCTGAAATATCAAAAACAGTATTACACATTGTCCTTAAAAAACTGTGATGCAAGATATGACAGTCTAGCTTCTTCCATTCTTCACTTCTTTAAGACCCATTATGATTGGATCCTACTGTAAATATTGAATCGACCTGATCTTTCATCGTCACTCCTGGTGCCTTCATTCTGCTTCATTCTACCATGCAAGTACAGATTAAGAGCCACCCTTTTTCTATAGCTCACCACATCAAAATCATGTAAAATTTCCTTTCCGATGGAAAAACATTTAGCAAAATAAAACATGAACATTCCACAATCACACTCATCTTGCTTTGATAGATTATCAACCACTTGCACCTTGAATAACTCTTTCCCAGGTCTATCCTTTTGGTTAACTTTTGATTCGTAAAATCCAATCATCTCAAGAAAAAAATGAAGAATGGTGGAATAAGCTTGAACTACCTCCATTGACGCAACATCAACAGTAGGAGTATGTAGGGAATTGTAAACATATATGCAACCCTCGTGAATGTTAATGCAACCTAAGATCCAGTGGAACGCAGCCACAATATTAATAGGGAAAATAACATAGTCAACATCAGACCACGGAGTGTTGCAGTACATGTAGTGCCCTAGCATATACTCCATAATTACCATCTTATCCCCTAACACAAATGCATCCTTCTCTGTTTTGAATCTACCATAAACTAACTGCAACTTTTGATCAAAAAAGTTGTCTGTCGTTGTACACTTCATCTTAATCGATTCATCATACTTGCTTTTCTTGCGCAAGCAATAGAACATCACATCTACATGTTGCCAATACAAAATTTCTAAATTACAATAAAATATTTGGGTAATGAATAAAAATTGTATAAACATGAAACATTCAAAACATAATAAGTATGTTGTTTGTATAACATCACATTATACTGAAATAATAAACATAATAGAGTTTAAGAACACGTTACATAGATGATATTGGTATCATATCAGTATAATATGTATACAAAACAACATAACATAGTTTAAGGACATGGAATATATAGGTGAAATTGGTAT